>PVIA01008566.1:0-70301 GCA_004024845.1 Tonatia bakeri | reverse complement strand
TCTATCTTGATTGAGAGCCTTGCTGGGTAAAGTAGCCTTGGCTGCAGGCCTCTGGTTCTCATTACTTGCAATATTTCTTGCCATTCCCTTCTGGCTTGAAGTGTTTCCATTGAGAAATCAGCTGTTAGCCTTATTGGGGCTCCCTTGTATGTTACTTCCTTTTTCTCCCTTGCTGCCTTTAATATTCTCTCTTTGTCTTAAAATTTTGCCATTTTAATTATGATGTGTCTTGAGGTGGGTCTCTTTGAGTTCCTCTTGATTGGAACTCTTTGTGTTTCCTGGATTTATGTGACTTTTTCTCTCATCAAATTGGGGATGTTTTCCTTCATTACTTTTTCAAGTAGGTTTTCTATCCCTTGCTCATCTTCTTCTCCTTCTGGAATCCCTATTATGCGGATATTATTATGTTTCATATTGTCTTGCATTTCTCTTAATCCCTCTTCATTTTTTCTGAGCCTCTTTTCCTTTTCTTGTTCTTTCTGAATGTTTTTTTCTACTTTGTCCTCCAATTCGCTGATCCGATCTTCTGCTTCATCAATCCTGCTTTTCATTCCTTCTACTGTGTTCTTCAGTTCAGAAATTGTATTCTTCATTTCCTCTTGGCCCTTGTTGATAGTTTCTATTTCCTTTTTCATGTTGATATAGTTTGCAGTGAGATCAATGTAGCTTCCCTGTAGTTTCTGGAAGCTCATTGTGAGTTCATTGAACTTCCTTATAATCATTGTTTTGAACTCAATATCTGATAGTTGAGTTGCCTCTATTTCATTTAGCATTCCTTAAAAATATGGAACGCTTCATGAATTTGCATGTCATCCTTGCACAGGGGCCATGCTAATCTTCTCTGTATCATTCCAATTTTAGTATATGTACTGCCGAAGCAAGCACAGAAGTATTTGTTGAATGTATGACTAGAGGCAGGAGAGCCTCTCATGGTCACCCAGCTCTGCGAGGCAGAGGGCTGGGACCAGGGTGAAGCTGGGGGGATGGAGAGAAGAGCTGTGGTCCTGTGTTTTGCTGAAGAGGGTGGTGAGTGCTACCAACGAGGCCTAGCTGCTCCTCAACTCACCTGACCCTCCCATCGGGTGTGGCCAAGGAATGCTGGTCTCCAGCGATGTGTCCTGTGGGGAGAGCACCATAATGCCACATGACAGACTGTGAAATCTTTGCACCTCAGGCACACCTCCATCATGGTGTTTGGCATTTAGTAGCCCACAACTCTCTAAGCTGCTTTCTCCCACTGGACTGAACACTCTTTGAGGGCAAGGACTAGAGCTTATTAGATCTTTATCCCTAGCTGTCAGCAAAGTGTGGGTGGTGTAGATCCTCTGAAAGAACTTACTAAATTCATCTGAACTTAGCTGAGGTGCAGTCCCTGCCCTCAAGGAGCGCACAGTAAGTATCAGGTGGCATTTATGAACACAAATAACTTTTCCAAGATGGGGCTGATTTGGGGGCAGTTTATCTAGAGGGCCCCCCTGGCATGCACAAGCATGCCTCCCCTTTCAGTGCAGTGTATTTAGCTATAGAGAGGGAGGTCTTCTTCACAGCGTGCTTACTCCCTAACAGACTACCACCAGATCCCCTCGGCTTGAGGTTTAAAGGAGTACATCCTGCTTGCATCATGGTGCAATGCAGGCTGCAGAGATCCACACAGCCATTCAGAGACCCAGGTTCCTACGAGTGAGAGCAGGGTTTCACAACCTTGGCATATCAACACTTCGGAAACCTATAATTCTTTGCTGTAGGGGGCTGTCCTGTGCTTTGTAGGACATTCAGCAGCATCCTGACTTCCACTGACTAGAGGCCAATCACGTACACACACCCTTAGTTATAACAGTGTCCCTTGGGTTGCAAAATCATCTCCAGATAACAAACACTGACCTTGGGACTCTGTCGTGTGCTGGAGTTTGGAGTGCTCCTCTGGATCCCCCTAATCTATCCAGAGGACGAGGGCAGCGAGAGAACACTGAGGGTCACATAAGAAGTTTCAGGGGCCAGAAGGGGAGGTACAGACTTAGTCACATGACCACAGCTAACTGCAAGGAAGGCAGGGAAGAGGTAGTGTAACCGCATGCCTAGGAGAAAGAAGGAAATGGTTTGGGGAACTCCTAGACGATCTCTTCTAGGGGTGGTAGAGTCCAAGTACTTCATTTTCATTCTTGTAGATAAGAGAATGCAATTTTTCCCCGTCACCAGTTGGGGCTCAGTCTGGTCCCCAGTTCATCAACCAAACCTCCGAGAAGGACTTGGGCTCATCGGGAAAGTCATGAAAACAGTTCCCTCCCACATCACACCATCCTCCCATCTCCAGTGACTGGTGTGAACCTGGTAACACCTGGAATTCTTGACTCCCTTCAGCCACTGCCCTGATTGCGTGGCTACTGTGTTACCATGGCAGCGCTGGGTGTGGCTGTGGGGCCCTGAGACTTTAGTCCCTGCCCTGGAGAAGGTTGCTCCCCTGCTGCTGTCTGAGTTTTTCTCACAAAGCAACTGTGGCAAAAAATAGATTTGTACAAAGGCCCGAAAGGATTCGGCAAGAGCTGCAGGTGTGAGAATCTACATGGAAGCGGGGGAGTCAAGTGGGATCCCAGGTGGGAGTGAGGCGTGAATGAAACCACGGTGCTGGGTGAGCCAGGCACCTGTGGGAAGTGCCGAGGGCTCGTCTGGTGCAGCAGAAAGTACCTGAGAGGAAACGGGGCAGAAAGGCCAGGTTGTGGAAGTCACTTGGGGTCACAGCAGAGCATCCTCATGAATCTGTTTCTCGCCCTTCACCAGTAGCGGCAAGTGCTTCTTTACTCCTGCATGGCTGGGACTAACACTAACCAAGAAGGATTTTTCTTGAATCCCCGATAGGAAAATGGCCGCTTGAACCCCAGCGGGAGGCCCCTTCCCCAGCAGCATGCAACTCCTGGAACTCCTCCCCCACAAATGTTTCATGTGGTGGAGCTGAGAATTAATTAGAAAAGAAAAAAAAAAATCTCTCAAGTCAAAACACATATCTCACAACCTATTAGCATTAAGATTAGCATTAAAGAAAGTTGGAAACTATAACATTTTAAGCACAATTTATAAGTCTAATTTCCTGTGTGTCACTCTCAGATAATAAATGCTTTTCCTTCAAGTTGAAAAGTCTTGGTGGAAAGTGGGGGGGGGCAGAGGGGGTGGGCAAAAGAAAGAAAAAGTTAATTTAAGGCCTATTAGTTTATTTTTAGCCACCCAAGATCTGAGGGACTGAGAACATTTCCCCTTTCTGATAGAACACGCCTTCCTGTGCAGCAAGGAGGTCCCCTGACCTCGGGCCTCCTCAAGGTGCTACTGATTTTTGACGGAATTCCTCAGGCAAGGGCTTTGAAAGAGGCCAAGCTGGGCCTTCAAGGGGAAGGCGGCCTGGGGTCCTGAAGGGACAAGGTTAATTGCTTGGAGCATTGGAGGACGGAGCTGGGAGGCGAGGGATGCCGGGGAAGGGAGGCCCGCTTCCTGTATTGCTCTGGAAGAAGTTCGTCGCCCACAGCTTCCATAATAAGACATTCCTGCTAATTTGCCAGGAGCTGAAAGGGATTTCTGTTTTTAGCTTTGGGTCTGTGGCAACTGTTTTGTTTTAAATGAAAATTAAATGGGGACATGGCGCTGGGGGTGGGGGCTGGGGAGGCAGAGCCACAGTTGAAGTGCATTACTGGTAATTACCTCGTTCTTTCCTTCACTCATCATGTTGACAGAGAAATCTATTACCCAGCAGCTCCTTTTCCACAAATTGCCCTTCCCTGAGGACTTGGGGAGGGGGTGGGCCACGATGGTGCTGGAGGAGTGTGCGGCTGTGTTCCAGAAAGCGGCCCTCTGGTCATCTCCAGAGTGTGGCTCCAGCTGTCTCTTAACCAGAGGGAGGGGAGCCAAGTGGGGACCCTGAGCAAGAGGGGGGGCATCACCTGGAAGCAGAGCCTTGGCCCAGCCGGGCCTCGTCACACAGACCCATGTGGAAGACTGTGTAGAAGGCTGGGCATAGGGCATCATCTCTGGCTTGCACAAGAAGAAAGGAAGTTGGGGTGGGGGGCATTGGCTGAAGGGGCAGCCCTGTTTGGAAAGCTCCTGTGTATTTGTGCCCTGCAATAGAAAGAGCTCTTCAGCAGGAGGAGAGCCTTGGCCGTGCCTTCTCCCCTCGCTCTGCAGCTGCCATGGGCCTGCCCTCCTGGTCTCCCTCCCTCAGCTCTCCAGTCTGTCTTCCTCCTCTTGGGTTTGGCTTTGCTCCTCCTCACTCACCTCCTCACCTTCCTTCTGCACCTCCAGCCTGCTGTCCTGCTCTTTCCTCTTGTCTTTGAGCTCCATGTGGCTTCACCTCCCAGAAGGCTAGCTGCCTCTGACTCTTCGGCCAACACACAGAGTCGGAAGAGTCTGAAAGAGTTTGAAAGAGTTTCAGTAGCTCTCATGGGCATCCCCTCCATCCTTCTAAATGGTCCCTTAGACTGAGGTCTCTAGCACGTGCTAGGGCTTTAGGAACCCGCCCACCAGGAAGAAGAAAAAACTGGTCGGGGGTGAGGACTGCAGCAGGGCCTGTCTGCTTCTGCCCCATTCAGCCTGCGGCACCGCCTACTGGAAACCCTGTCGAGAATCTGCTGTGAATGAGGATTCAAAGACACAGCAGACGTCAGCCTGCCCTAAGGAGGCTCATAGTTGGCATGGGGTGGGGGAGGGATGAAAGGCATATTGTTACACTTGAGCCTAAGGCAGGATGTCATCAAACCTAAGTGTCCATGTCAGCTCCCTGTTTCATCCAACAAACAAGAATCCAGCACCCCCAGCGAGTCTCTAGGCTTCAGAGGCAACTGCAAGTCTTCCACACAAGCCCAGGGGCTGCCCTAAGCTGGACTGTGGCTGTGCCTTTCTGGGAGGGTGTGCATGAGAAACGTGGAAGCCACGGACCCTCCCCACCAGAGCTCTGCTGTCCTCTTCTCTCTGCCTCTAGCTTCTAGCCTAAGGCCTGGCACAGAGTTGGAGCAAAGTGGAGGGCGGGGAAATGTCTGAGAATTGCTTTCTGGAAAGATCTATGAGCTTCTATAATTAGATCCTGTGTAAAGATCCCCGGAGGAGACTGGTAATGGGATGGGCTACTCAAAGTCTGGGACACCTCTCCCTTGGTCATCCCGTGTGGCTCTGGTCCTCCTCCCTGTCCTCACTCATGTCCCAAGGGATCCACGAGTCCTCAGGGTAGTCCTGGGGTGTTCCAGTTATTATGTACAGGTATGTGACTTCTCTTGAATCACTTTCTTTTGGGTCTATAAAGCCCATTTCCCAGGTAGAGTCACAGGCTGTCCAGTGGTCCTCAACTTGTTTGGCTCAGGTCCATTGGAGAAGCATGTTGTACCTTCCAACTGGAAGTATGTGATTTTCCTAGGGCCACCTTAAAATGTATAAAAAAATCAAAATCAAAGCCACCACTTGGGGAGCACTTACTGTGTGCCAGGCCCCATGCTGGGTGCTCACACGTTTGTCCTTCAGTCACACCATGGGTGGGCATTATCAGTATAGTTAACCCTGCTTTAGAGATAAGGAAACTGAGGCTCAGAGAGGTTAAGCAAAATTGCCCAAGGTCACACACCTACTGAGTGATAGAACCAGATTTTGAACTCAGTTCTTTCTGATCCCCAAACCTACATTCTTTCTACCCACCCTGCTGTCCCTCAGAGCTGAGTGACAGTCATTTTTCTGAAGAAGAAGGAGGAGGAGGAGCCAGGTGGTCTTGCAAACTTTCGTGTGTAGTGGGTGTTCCCTCAGACATAAAGCATTTTTGTACGAGGACACCCAACAGCGGAAGTGAGGAGCCCACAGCCATTTCAAACCCCTGAGCTAGAAGGCTGCCAAAGGGTGTTAGAGGGAGGAGAGGATTCCACCAGAAACTCACCCCACCTCAGGCTCAGGCTAATCAGCCCGCAGGCTGCCCTGCCGAGCTCTCACCAGGCTGCCGAGGCTCCTCTGGCTCTGAAACCGCTGGCTCTTGCTACGAACATTTGAAATGGAGTGAACCTGCCGGAGTCAAGTGAAGGTCATGCAACATTTCCAGGAGCACCCATCCTTGGCCAGGCACTGCGGTGGAGGAGTTGGGCACTGAGAGAGGGACAGGACACAGCCCTGCCCTCGGGACCGTGGCTGTGGGGGAGACAGATGTACAGTTCAGCCTGGAAAGCGTGTTTGGAGATGCCAGTCCGGGTGTGCAGGGTGCAGGGGAGCCACAGCTGCCCCAGTCCGTGGAGGGGAGGGCAGGGCAAAACGCACGTGGACACTGTACAAGGATCTGATCACGTCCCTGATCCCAGAATACAGAGGGAGGGAGTTCGCAGTTACGGTGGAATAGTTTGTTTGGTAAAAACCAAAGGGCTAAGCCCTGGCTGGGTAGCTCTGTTGGTTAGAGCATCATTCTGATAGGCCAAGGTCATGGGTTTGATCCCAGTCTGGACACATGCAAGAATTAACTGATGAACGCACAAATAAGTGGAACAACAAATCGATGCTTCTGTCTCTCTAAAATCAATAAATTAAAAAAAAAACATTTTTTTTACCAGAGAAATAAAAAAAGCGTTTTCAGTTTGTTGAGTTTTGTTTGCATTAAAAAAACAACACCAGAACAACCCTAGACAGATCCGCTACCTCTCCTCACCGCCCACGGTGAAGGCCGCCGGTGCAGAGCGAGAGCCGAGGCCGTCTGGGTCTCAGAGACAATTCACCCCCACCCCCGTGTTCTCTTCGGTTGCCTGTACAAATGTAAGAATGAAGGAGAGAAGAAAAGCAGAGGCTGAGGATAATTTCCCTTTGATTCCATGCTTTCTTCCCTAAAGCGCTGATTAACGCAGTGCCAGCCTCCACTGGCACTGAGCAGGCACTGAGGGGTGCTGAAGCTCTGCCACGTGCCTTATACACAGGAGCGAAGTTTAACCTTCAAACAACCCTGGCATGGACCACGTGATCCCCATTCATGCAGGTGGTGAGCAGAAGACCTGGTGGGTCACAGATTTGTGTCCTTTCCTCGGAGCCACGCCGGCTCCCCAACAGGGAATTCCTGACATGGTCTCCTGGTTCTGACAAGGTTCCAGGTGCTGTCTTCCTTCCCACTCTGTTCAAATCCTTCTGCCTCCGAATCAGCTGTCACTGCACCTGGAGGGCCTGTCCCTTCAGGCTCCCTTACACGGCTGGAAAGGAGGGCCAGAGGAGGTGCACCGCAGGGCAGGGGGCCTGGATAGGCCCTAAATCTCCCAGCCCTCCAAGGCCTGGGTGGATGTGGTGCAGTCTGAGTGGAACCCTCCAAGTAGCTGACTACCCAGCTATGCCCAGGCACAAACTCCATCCTTGCCGGTGCAGGTGGAACCAGGTTTCCTGAAGCAGGACCAGCTGTGATGGGGTGACATCTACACTTGTTCCAGATGCAAGTTAGTGCAGAGCAGAGGTTGTGTCCACACAGTTGTGGGTGGGAGAGAACAGGAAGGGCTACCAGTCCAGTTCCTCACGGGACTGACAGAGAAAGTTGGACTCAGAGAGGGGAAGGCACTTACCCAGAGTCACACAGCGAGGACCTGGGTTTCCCACTCCAGGGTCCCATCGGTCCTCACTGTACTGTAACCACAAGGTTCGTTTTACTGCAAAAGTTTCACTGGTTAGAAGATCCCTTGACTGTCTCTGCTCAGGCTTATTTTTTAGAACTTCGCAGACATAATATTTCAGTTTTTTCAAAATGAATGCTTAAAATTTCAGCACCCTTTGTTCCGCTTGGTCCTGGAAAAATAACTTTAGGGATTTCAAGTTTCGCTTACCATGCTTCGCTGCTTGAGGAAATGCAGGTTCTCGTACTGTTCTCGGAATGCACAGTTGCAGAGGCCAGAGGAGAGCAGGACATCTCGAAGGGAAGAGTGGGACCTTTAAATCCCCAGGGACAAGTCCGAGGGTGAGCGGAGAGCCGCACTCAGCGTGGCAGTTCCTCAGTCTGTGCGGCAAGGTCCCGGGCGCCACAGCAGAGGCTCAGACTGTGGCCAGGGGCCTGCTGGCTGCACGGCCAGTGAGGATAGGTCGGCCCGCCGCTCGGAGCCCTCGTGAGGGAAGTGAGTTTGCTTCCTGCGCGCTAGAGCTAAGTGCGACTCTGTTTGTAAGCGGTGAGGGGAACCTGGGCTGGAAGTGGAGATCTGGCTACTTTTAGGGACTCCAGAAGCACACATGACGAGGAACTTGAGTGTCCTTCAGCCAGGACAGATTGTCCTTGGCAGTTTTCAGTTTGGTTACAGAGTTGGAGGAGTAGGGAGCTGAGAGGCATCACGATGGGTGAGAAAGAGAATTAAGAGAATTGGGCCGGGAGTCTGGAGATGAGTCTGGAGATGAGGCTCGATAACCGGCTGGGTAATTGTGGGCAGGCCATCATCCTCTCCGAGGCTCGGACTTCTCACGTGGACATGGAACTTGTGGGTCAGAAACAGCTCAAGGCATCTGGGTCGAGGACAGCTCTGAGCAGGGGCTAGAACGGGGCCTTGCCCAGAATGAGTGAGTCAGCATTGGTTATCTTGGGACCTGTTTGGAGGGGAATGGGGAAGCCTTCCCCTTGCCTAAGCAGGAACCTATAAGGGGATAAGCCAGCAATGTGGACCATAGACAAGGCTGGGTGGGCTAAGGGCTTCACGCGTGACCGTAGCTACCGAACCTGGAGAGGTGAGCTCTGAGCTCCCGTCCACGACGGATGACATCAGGTTCCATGTCCACACGACATAGGAATCACTCACTGGAAGAGGACCAATCTAAAAGCCAGGAGCAGGGAGCAGCGAGCAGGGCAGCCGGGCAGCCACACACGGCACACAGGCTGTGCCCTGCACAGCCCCAGGGGGCCCCTCTGTCTTGTCCACAGGGAGCAGGGTGCCCCCCTCCCAGAGCTGTGCAGAAGGTGGTGCTGGTTGGGGGAGAGCCAAATGTAAGTGAAAGGTCACTGGCTTTGGGGTCCAGGGACCTGGCCTCTGGGTGCTCCTCCACCATCAGGGTCAGCAGCCAACTCTCCATGGGGCCACATCTAAGTCCCCATCTGTGTCGAACCCTGACAACTCTCCTTCAGCCCTGTTCCAAGTGCTTGGATGACAAGAGGGTTCTGTTGCTTTGCCCCATGGCCTGGTCCCTCATTTGGACAACTGGAGCTTGTTTCTGGGTGGCTGCATAGCTGGGTGACTCTTCAGACTAGAAGGCGCCATGGTAGGGATGGGGAGCTTCTGGCAGGGGACCATGCTACTGCCAGCTCTGAAGCTGCAGCCCAAACCCTTTGCTCTTTTAGGAGCACTCTATGGCAGTGACCTGGGGACACCTGTGTGGGGTGGGCTCCAGGCCCCTCCTTTGCCTCGTGCCAGCCCTCAAGACTTCAGAGCCGCTGTCTGCATGGGCCCTGCTGTCCCTGTCCTCTGAGCCTTTGTCTGGGCCAATCCTCCTGTGTAGAACCCCTTCCCCATGCTTACTCTTCCAAGTCCCACCTGAGCATAACCATCTCAGTGAGTGCCCGCTCCCAGAGACAATTAATCACCCCATCTCTCCTCTGAGCCGCTCTGCTCCTATTCCAAGGCTCTCCTGCAGAACACTTAGCACACTGTGCTTCTGGAGGTGTGTGCCTTCCCCAGTGCTCCGGAGCTGTCTCCGGGAAGGGCAGGCATCTGCACAAAATGAGAAGAGGCCGCTTCTAGGGAGCACTAGCCACATGCCCTGGCCACATGCCTGACTTCTTGCTAAACATTGCACTTGTACAATTTCATGAAGTGGGCAGTAAACTCGATACCTTTTTTAGAGAGAAGGAAACTGAGGCCCAAGGTCACAGCAAGGAAGTGGCAGAGAAGGATGCAAGCATCCCTCCCTCCTCTGAGTTCTGGGGAGCAGCATCTGGGGGTGGGCTCATCCTGTGGGGTGGAGAGGGGCAGACCTAAGCAGGATGGAGGGACACATGCAGTTTTCCGAGGGGACTGTCATCTGTGCAGACCCATTTGCGAGGCATTTCGATGAAGCCCTTTCTGGGCAGATTTATTTTCCTGTGCATGTGTGTGCATGTGCATGTGCGTGTGGCAAGTGCTGACACCAGTTTTCAAGATCTGTTCACAAATGCCAGAATGATTATGTTGATATCACCATCAGTTATGCAGAAAATCAGGTAACCAGACTATTTACTTGTTCCCTCTCTGAAAGAACATTCCTGAAAGGGTCATTTTTTTATTTCCCGAGATGCCTTTTTTCCTAATTGCTTGAAGGTTTTGAAAATTGCTCCCTTTCCCCATTTTCATTCTGTGCGAATGTATTTCCTCCCGTCACATTTCCCTGACACCTCCAGTCCCCTGGAGAAGGAGGGCCCCTCCTCCCGCCTCCCACGTGCCTTCTGTCTCACCAGGAAAACCTCCTCGATTCGAAACCAGCTGGAAGAAGTACAGCTCCTTTGGCTTTTCTCTTTTGTAAACAGAGCTGACAAAAACGAAGTGGGAAGGACCTGAGTCCGGGTGTGAGGAGAGCTGGCTTCCATTCCCAGGCCAGCTTTGAATTTGCCCGGTGACCAGGGCAGGCCCCTTCTCTCTTCTGTTTCCTCGAGGGTCAAATGAGGGACGAACACGATCTGTGGGTGGGTCTGAGAGGGGGAGCGAGGGCCTGCGGACTGGAGGGTCCTGGAGCCAGATTTCACTTGCATCTAAAGAAATCTTTCTCTCTGAGCTCCCCAGCGCGCCCAGTCTGTCTAGTGAGATAATCCAAGCTGAGACTGGGCAACCCTCATGGAAAATGCTATAAACAGGATTCAAGTGTTGAAAAGATTGGCCCAGATGGCCTTCAAGTCCTCTCTAGCTCTGGTTCCTTGGCTAGAAATGCTCAGAGGCTCTTCTGTCCTGAAAAATCAGCAGCATGCCGTGCTGGGGGTGCCCTCGCCTTGCAAACCACGTGCTCACTCAGGCACTGCCTTGGTGCAGACATGCCTGCTTCTCCTCACCTATCCCCACCCCGGGCAAATGTTACAGGTCTCAGCTGAACACACCCTCCTCAGCCCCTTTGCCTTTTAGACTCCATCAACCACACTGTAAAGGCAAAGTGGAGGTGAGACATTTCTTAAAAGTGATTTCATCTTCACAATGCTGAACTACCTTGCTGGAAAGGGGACAAGTGAGCCAAGTGGAGATTTTCCAAATGGGTGTCCCTATTGTCTTCTTGAAATAGCTTATATTTTCACCCTAAGGAAAAAGCATTGCTAGCGTTGACTGCATGGACACAGCTTAGCACATAGCAGCACAGTCAGCCCCTGAGCTGGCTCCACTAACTTTTCTTCTGGGGAGAAAATTCCCCCAGACTCCCTGGCACTGACTGTCCCCACACTCAGCCTCCTGTCAACCGGCACATCTGCACTGGACTCTCTCATGAGTGAGAAACACTTCTGCTGTGTTAAGCCACTGACATTTGGGGGCTCATGGTCATAGCAGCTGGTACTAATCTAGCTGATCTGCTCCCCGGACCTCTCACCACACCATCTTCTAACTACACATGTGTCTTTCTCACTAGACTGGGAGCTCTTGGACATAAAGGGTTGTATCTGTTTTATCCTTATGTTCTTGATGTTGATGATCATGCCTACAACCTGTGTTGCTTCGAATGAATGAATGTTGAAAGATTTTGGCTATATAATATTGTAAACAACCCTGGCTGATGTAGCTCAATGGATTGAGTGTGGGCCTGTGAACCAAAGCTTTGCCGGTTTGATTCCCAATCAGGGCACATGCCTGGGTTGTGGACTGGGTCACCAGCAGGGGGCGCTCTAGAGGCAACCACACACTGAGGTTTCTATCTCCCTCCTTTTCCCTCTCTCTAAAAATAAAAATAAATAAATAAATAAATAAAATATCTTTAAAAATGCTTTAAAAAAAGAAAATTAACGTGTTGACATTTTGTTTCCCCATCAAAATGGAAATGGAAATCCTAGAAGTCTTCCTGGAAGAGATGATTAGAGATAATTTTTTTAAAAATTGGCTTAGATAGCAAGAGAGGAACATCCCTGAAAAAGGGTTCACAGTAGACCTGTGGTGAGTTGAAATCGATGGCCAGTTCGGGGATGGGAAAAAGAGCGTAGAAACAGGATCTTTGGGAGGCAGAAAGGATGCACCAAAAACTGCAGGAAAGAACGAGGGAGCCGTGGAGACAGAGCACGTGCTGTGTGCCAGGAGCCTGCGCAGCCTTTCATGCTCTTTCTCCTCTGGGGGATTTTACAAATGAGCCCCAAAGGCCAAAGCATGGGCCTGAGGTTCCCTCCCCCACCCCTCCTGCCCCACCCCTTTTTCTCCATCACACCGACAGTGACTGGGCTGCCCAACAAGAGAGTGGGCCCATCACTTCCCACCCTGTCTCTTCCCAGCAGCCACATGCTTCTTAGGGGCAAGCAGATTGATGTGGCCCAAGGAGCACTAGCCTTGGAGTCAAGACACCTGGGCTTAAGCCTGCCCTGTCACTGATCAGCCTTGAAAAAGTTCCTTCTCTTCCCTGAGGCTCAGCTTGGACTTCTGAAAAGTGACAGATTTGGGCCAGATGACCTTGAAATGCTTCTGACTAAATTGACATGGGATCCCCACTTCCAGGGAAGGCCACCCTCTTAAGGGTAAAGGAGAGAGGCCTTGGCAAGTTCTATACGAGGCAGGGACAGGAGGGCAGGAAGACTCTGGGGAGGGGAAAGATTCAGAGCAGTTGTGTGGGAGGAAAGAAGGGACCCAAGTGCCAAGGCCTTGGGAGTTGGAAAGACCTCACTCGGGGGAACAGCCACACCCAAGGTAGAAGGTGAAAGCTGGGGGTGAGTGGCCCAGAGGGGCCTATCCGAGAACGCAGACTCAGGGCCTCAGAGCACCCTGGTCAGAGGCAGAAGCCTGCTTTCATGGGATCCCTTCGTAAAATGGTCCTGGGCACACACACTTCTCCCAGGAGTGTTTTGTACAGAAAGACTCTCTGTCGGACATACTTAGTGTTTGGGGTAACTAAATTCTTTCCTTTCCCAAACCCACATCTTTGCCACTCAGAGTAAATTGCCTTTGGTAATTTATTTGTTCATGGATTCTTGCATCCAGTGAGTCTTTATGGAGCATGTACTACATGCTGAGTCCTAGGCCAGGTACCAGGAATGCAGCGGCGGACGGTCACCCTACACGAAGTTGTGAGAGTGAGGGTATATCGGCCGTTAGAGTCATGAAGTCGACAAGAGTCTTTCAGAAAGGATTGTCCGCAAAGGCACTAAACCAGACATACCCAGAGCACAGGCATTGAAAGGCTTGCTTTATGTAGAACACCCAGGGATCACCTCACTGGGAAGGGGCATCTGAGTTGAGATGTGACTGGTGAGAAGGAGCCAGCTGCACAAAAAGCTGGGAGAAGGGAGCCCAGGAAGAGGGGATTTTGTGAAAAGAATCGGAAGAACCGAGAGAAGGCCACTGAGTTTTAGCTACTTAACTTCCTGGGACAAGCAATTTTGCAAAAGCCCCTGGAAAACATCGAGACCGAGCCAACGCTGGGGTTCACAGGAAATCACAACCTCTGATTCCAGTGTCTGTCCTCATCATTCCTGATGTTTGACAACTATTTCCTTCCCACTCCAGGCCCAGCCTCCAAGTGCAGAAACACCGGAGCACGCCAGCGAAATTGATTTAGGGTCGGCTGCTTGCTCTTCCCCAGCCACGGGCAGGAGAGATTTACAGCTCCTGGAAGTGCCACCCCTCCCTGCTTCCTGTAAATCTCCCACCACATTTTGGGCGGCTGGAGCTATTTGGGTAACCTTTATCTGAACCAGAACTTCAGAGGGTACCTCCAGGAAGGACGGGAGAACCCCAGGGGCCAACTTGTTTTGGGGAGAATTCCAGGCCTGCCGAGGACAGCTGCTCTGCAGGCATCAGGCGGAGAACAGAGTTCTTCTTTTATGCCGGGACTGCCTTTGTGGGGATGGTACAAACCCCCAGAGGAGCAGTTAGGGTTTATGGAGGGCGTGTGGATAGGCAGCACGCTATTAAGCCTGCATGTCGGGCCCCTGGAACTAAAAAGGAATCGTCCGGGCCAGATGCTCGCGGCTGCAAGGGAAGCCGGGTGATGTGGAAGAGAGCACAGCGCGGAGCCAGACAGGTCTTACAGATGTTATATGATGTATATATCACCGTGTTCACGGTCTGTCTCCCTGCCTGGAATCTCATCACCACGAGGCCAGGGTTTTGATTATTCCCAGATATTTCCCCAGCCCCGGGAGCCACGCCTGCCTGAGAGTTAGCACTCAGTGAGTAATTGGTAAGTGAATAATAATTCCAGATAAATTCTGGCTCTATCCCTGTGTGACCCTTGCCAAGGCAGTGCCTCTCTAAGCCTCAGTTTCCCCCTATGGCTATGGGCAATAAGAATCGATCTGTCAAAATATCCATGGAGATCTTGTTTGCATATCTGTGTTCAGTAACAGTCACCTCCCTGCTCTCGCCTCCTTGCTGCTCCTCTCAGAGCCCTGGGGGTGAAGACAACAAAGTATATGTGCCCTGTGCCGTGTGCCGTGCCCTCCAAGCAGCAGGCGCTGGGCCTCCAGGTCTGTGGCACTTGTCATTTTGGAGGGAGCACCACACTGGACAAGTCACTTACACATTTGGAGTGCTTCCTTGCAATTCTTCAACTAAGAGATTTTGAAGTGGCCACCTGTGCAGAGGTGATGCAGTGGAGTGCAACGAGGTCCGTCATAGCATCTCACATGGCCGAGGGAGGGGACCGTCTGCCAGGGTGGCCACGCACTGTGGGAAAGAGCATGGCACTTCTGGGTTTTAGGTTCAAGTCAGCTCCCGAGAAGCTGCCTTGGGGTGCTTCCTCCAGGAAGCCATCCAGGACCAGCTTTTCCTGTGACCCAGATGAAGCTGAGCTCAGGGCCTCCCTGCAGACCCCCAAGAGCACCCATGCTCTCTTCTCTCAGGGTTTTGTCCTGTCTTTAGTTGCTGCTTCATCAGACCTAAGAGTCAAGGTCAGCTCCTTTTGCACAGTGGGGTGACCGAAGGAAGCAGGGAGCTGGCCGAATTGCTCCGGGTGCCCGTAGTGACATTTATCCTGAACAGGCTAGCCAGTGGCTGCGGTCTCTGGCCAGAAGGAGCAAACTGAAATTGCTTCAGTAAACAGCCCAGTCAGAGAAAACCCGAGCCTCATTAACCCACAATTAGGACTTTTGCTCTGGCTTCGAAGGCACTCCGCTTGGGGCCCAAGACTGTTTATTTGAATAAGACTGCTGCCTAGGCTGCGGAGGAAAGGGACAGAGGTGGAGGCGGAGGTCAGGCGGCAGGCATTGGATCTTTCTGTCATTCTGGACACTTTAATAATGGGAAAACCTTTGACCTGAGCCCTCCCGGATTCCTAGATTTCAGAACCCAAATAACTGTGGGACGGCAGTTTTGAATCTCCCTCAAATTCCTAATTAAATGGGATAAGGTAAGATAAATGCTCCGTGTACAAGGGCTCCATAGCGGTGAGTTACCTCTTTGCAGTTTGGTCTAATGCCCACACCCAGACAGCAAGGAAAACTCATTTTTCACCAAAATTCTTGCTCCGACTGAGAGCAGCTACACTATCTTTCATCGGGCTGTTATTTTTTGCTGCCTGAGAGCAAACAAGCAAATGAACCTCCAGATCGCTTGTCGCCTGACTTATCTTTTAGGTTCTAAACACTGCATTTCCCCCAACATCCTTCCAGAAGTCTGCTCAGCCCTACTTGTGTCTCTGGAGCCTGCTCCCCCAGCGACCCTTTGTCCTTGGACGGACCCCCATGGCAGGGACTTCAGCAAAGGGTGTTCTCAGGGTTTTGCCATTTACAAAGTCCTTCTTCTATAAAGCCTTCTTGCTGAAGAGTCCCTGGAGTCATTTCAGGCAGCGTTATCAGTTTTCTCATCTGAGATGTGGGACGAGAGGTTGAGAGAGGTCAGTAAGGAGCTCTCTGACCAATAATCCATTCAACCAGCATTTATGAATCACCTTCGACGTGTGGGCACTTGAGATACAAAACGAGGGACACGGTCACTGCCGTCAGTGTACCAGGTGTCCAACGGTTTATTTAACTGAATTTCTGCAGACCACTTAAAGCAACTTGCACTTGGTCAGGCAGGGTCCAGTCTCTGACGTTCACTGGTTGAATAAAGGGCTGGCTGGCTTGATGAAGGAGTGAATGTTGGGAGGCTTGGAGCTCCACCCGCATCCCACTGCCTAAGTCAGAGGAGGCGGGGCTGGGAGTGGCCCTTCGTGCTGCAGCAGAGGCCCAGGGTTCAGGAAGGGGCCAGCTCTATGAACTTCCCTCGTGCCTATGTCCCAAACTTGGAAGTGCCAAACCTCCCAGGAGGGCGTGGGCCAGCCTGACTGCAGATTGGAGACCTGTGCTCGGATGAGGATCCCCAGACCAGCCCCCTCAAGGATCCAAAAGGGCTGCAAGTGGCTGTGGAGAACAGTCCTGAGTTAAGTGGAATCCAGTGACAGATTCATTCCATTCTCAGTGAAAAGCAGGCTTTGTTCCCTGCAACGTGGATGATTGCATGCCAGCTAATATCTTTTTATAGAAATCTAGGAAATATAGCTGGGAAGGTTGGTTAGAAATCAGTAGCAAACTTTTTTTTTTTTAATAAGTAAGAAAACTGTCCTGGCTGGTTTAACTCAGAGGATGGAGAGTGGGTCTGCAAACCAAATGGTCGCCAGTTTGATTCCCAGTCAGGGCACATGCCTGGGTTGAGGGCCTGGTCCCCAGTTGGGGGAGCACAAGAGGCAACCACACACTGATGTTTCTCTCTCTCTTTCTCCTTCTTTTCCCCTGTCTCTGGAAATAAATAAAAACTTAAAAAAAAATAGGTAAGAAAACTGAGGCCAAAAGAGAGTTTGCCTAAGCATATTCTAGGACATAGTATGATATTAGAACATGTAACATGGGGTTGAAGATTGGCCTTGGATAGGGAGATAAGAGTCTTACCTCTGTTATTAACCTGCTGTGTGACCTTGAGCAATTCACTCTTCACTCCTAGGCCTTAGTTTTCTTATCTGTAAAATGGGAGGTATTTTCTATAGTCCCTCCAGCGCTAAAAGTTAAGGGAGTCTGGATTTTATATTGTATGTGCAACAATTAGGCAGTATGGGATATTATATATCCAACTAATGAGTCATGGTATTTACCAGGAGTATAAATTACATTTTTTTTGTCTGACTAGGGGACCTGAAAACACTGTAATGGTAAATTGAATTTATGCTGGCTTTTAAAGAGGTCTGTCAAAAAGGCCTTGTGACACAGAATTAGTCAAAACCGAGCTTTCAGTAAACATCCTTGGAATGAATGAAAGTGAGTTCCAGGTACAGCTCTGCTGAGGCCTGTCTATTGATGGATGCCAAGTGGTCAAACATCTGTGAGTCAGTGCAAACTGCAGAGTGAAGAAATGAATGGTGGGGAGGGTGGATGAATGAGTGAGACCCTGACCTGAGAGGATCCTCTGGAAACATTTTCTCTGAGGAGTTCCTGAGCTCCATGCTCAGGGCAGCCGAAGGTAGACCAGCAAGCCAAACCCTATTGCCATCCAAAGGACCCCCTGTTGTGCTCATGTCCTGCAGACCAGAGGCCTGTGCCCTGCGGCTCTCATTCCTAGTCCTCTCTGAGAGCTCTCAGGGGACCTGTTATGGATACCCTGGTGGAGAGTGAAGTTTAAGAGCGCAGACTTGATCAGTCCAAACCCCACAGCTATGATAAGACACAGTCACTCACCCTGCTCCACCTCTCACTTCCCTGGACTCCCATGGAAATTCTTCCTTCTCTGCTATATCCTCGCTGTCCCCTGCTTCACTGTGCAAGGGCATGAATGCTGCTGTCCTTCTGAGTTTGCTTCATCTCCTCCCTTTCTTAGCCCAGGGTCTGGCATGCAATAGGTTCCCAGTCATGGAATGAATGGATGACTGATTTCATAGTGTACCGCTGGTGACTCCCTGGACCCCAAAGGACACTGAGGAAGTATGGGTTGCCCTCAGTGAGCTCTCTTGAGCACACCCATGTTTTTCTCCACCTCCTTCCTTCTTTCCCCAGGTTGTAGCGCTCTCTCTCTCTCTCTCTCTCTCTCTCTCTCTCTGGAGCATGCCATGCCTTTCCCCCTCTCCCTTTCCCAGGCACATCTTCTTTCTGTTTCTTTTTCCTAAGCTCCCAGGGCCCTTCTTTTGCCTCTGTAAGTTGTTTCCTGAGCCCACACAGCCCCGCTGGCTCGCTTCTTCCAGGGCTCACTTCCTCTACCTCTGTGACTTCCTAAATTAACTCTCACTCATATTTGGAAAAATGTATGTGTGTTGCTCTTAATTGTTGTCGATAACATTTTTCCAAATAAGAACAACAGTACATATTTCACACCACTGATAATGAACAGTTTTATATTTTAATAGTCATGCTTAGCAACAAACCCTCCTATTTGCATAAGCGTTTATAGTTTTTTAATGTTTTATCTTGATTCTCTCACTTTCATTCTCATAGCATCCGTGACAAGATGCTGGAATAGAGATCACAGGGAAGAAACTCACGGGAGTTAAGTGGCCAAAATGATGCTGAGGGTCAGGGGTCGTGCCACGATCAAACCCAGCTGTCCTGATTCCCGGCTCTGGGCTCCCCCCGGGATGAAGTTTCCTATATTTACTTCCCCCCCATGGCCATGTTTAAATGAAAGTAGGAGGCAAAGAAGGGTTTGATCAAAGAATGTTTAAAAAGAATGGTGTTCTTAATTAATAACAAAAGCAAGAGCACACTCTTAGCGGGTTCATAAATAGCAAGCTTCAACCCAATTGATTAAAATGCCCTGCTACCACATTAACAGTAACTTCAAAAACAATGAAATCCAGCCAAGGCCACAATAAAACTGTTTCTCCCCTTTTTAATTATCTTTGTTGTTTTCAAATTTGCCTGAAACTCTTCTCTATGTCTGGGCAGGTCACACCTGCCATCTTTCAAGAATGGGAAGGCAGTGTGGGGAGGTGGGAGCCCCCCCGACTGGCGAGTTTTAATTCAACGCATACAAGCTGTGTGAGCTGGAGTGAGTCACTCAACAACTTGAGGTCTCGACTTGCAATGGGGAGGGCAACACCTGCCTTATCAGTTACCTTTTTAAATGTAAGTAAAACAGCCAGCATACGGTCTGGCACATAGTAGGTGGCTGACAAATGGACATTTGCTTCCTCATTCTGCATAAGGTCCTTAAAAGACCTCAAAGACTCTTTAAACACAAGACTGAGAGGTCACACTGCCCCCAGGTGGGAGCCTAATGGCCATGAGGTACCTGTCTCCTGAGTGGCTTTCGCAGTCAGATCCTCTATATTTGATACCACATCAGGCATGTCCTTCATCCTCTCTGAGCTTCGATTTCCCCATCTGCAAAACGGCTACTCTAACACTGACTTCTGTGGTTTGTTAGAATTAAATGAGAACATGTGCAGAGCCCGGGGCTCAGAGAATCATAGCTATTCTACCTGGACTGTGAAGAGGAGGGTTTGGAAGGTGTCAAGAGAGCCAGGCTCAAGTCCCATCTCTGCCAGTTACAGGAATGCCTCCCCCTGCCCCAGGCCTTGTTTTTCTTCCCTCTAGAATGGGGAGGATGATTTCTGGCCCGCCCACCTGCAGAGGAGCTTCAGGGACCCAGGAGTTAATTGATTGTCTCAACTTTGGCTGCACATTGCAGTCAGCCAAGGAGCTTTAAAAACTACCCACGGCCATGGACCCATCTCTGATCAGCTTCACCAGGATTTAGGGGTCTGAGACCCAGGCATGTGTTTCTTCAATGTCCCAGGGCAGTCTAGTGTGCTGCCAGGTTGTGAGTCACTGAAATGAAGGCGAGGTCTGGTTCTCTAAGTCATAGAGCCCTATGCACATGTGGGGTCAGGTGGGACTTCCTCCAGGTCCTGCTCCTGCCCCTGGAAGGACAGTCCCTTCTGGGACCACCATTCCTTCCTCCGCTGAGTCGGGAGGCATTGCTTCTTTGATTTCCTTTCAACACTTCCCAGGCTTTCTGTCCCATCTGAAGAGGGAAGCAGGGTGCTGGTAGTAACCGGGGCATGCTGACTTTAACCTTTAAAAAAAACAAGCTTTATTGTGAAGACCAAAAGGTCTTATAAACCTTAATGAGCGGCATATGTGAAACACATACTCGAATTGCTTGTTTGAAAAATATTTCCCAGCTAGCCTTCAATAGCATGGCCTTATTATTCTAAACGGGGAGCTTGTCTTACTGGAGGACTGAACAAAACCCCAGTTGGAGATAATTATCTTAGCAGAATTCCCCGTGGGTCCCCGGAGAGGGGGTGGGGGTGGGACCCCTGGAACACATGTGCTAACTTGGGCCGCCTTTGTGTACACAACAAACACACAGCCGGGCTTTCCCCAGCGAGGAGAATGCTGGCTCCTGAAATGGTGACCTCCGCATTCGTTCTGGGGATGGCAAATACGTTTGTCTCAATGGGTGGGGGCTGGAGATGGGAAGGGTGGGAATGGGGGGACATATGTCCAAACTTATGCTCCAGTCAAGAGCTGGGGTGTGTGCAGGGGGGGAAGGGACCAGAAATGAAACACCCAGGCTATTCTGGTTAATTCAGGTTTCTGGGGGGTGATTCTGAGCAACTTGCTCTCACTGTCTAGGTCTCAGTTTCTCCATGTGTAAAATGGGGTCATGGGATGCTTCAGCAGGATGATAAAAAGGAACAGAAATGATTTACTCTGATGTTCTATAAGGAAAGCAACCTTTATCTCAGTAAATCCCATGCACAGCAACCTCAGACTCAACCTGCCCTCACCTCAGAGAAGATTAGGCTGGAGATACAGCCTGGAGCAAGAATATGGGGTTCCCAGAGCCCCCACCTCTGGAACTGGTCCTCCACCATCACCTGAAGGTCTGGGCTGTGGGCCTTCTGAGCCTGGCACCCAGATGTGCAGGGAAAGTGGGCCAGTGGGCCTCAATTAGCTGGGTAATTGCTTCAATTCCCTACTGATCCCTACCCCTTAATTATCTCCCTGCTGCCTCCCATTCCTGAGCTCAGGAATGCCACACGCCTGCCCTCTCCCCAGCCTGGAAGCCGCAACAGGAAGCCACTTCGTGGGACTAGGCCTGCAACTCGCTGCGAGGCAGCCCGAGGAGAGGCGGGCAGGCCCCTTCAGGCCCAGAGTGTTGTTTGGCTCTGTCTTCCCACTCCAGCCACCCTCCAGAGGCTTAGGGTGAACTCAGCTGCGTAGGAGTCAGGGCGACCAAGGGCTGAGCTGCATGACCCTTGAGGCTGTTGGGTGGAACGGAACAAACCAGAGATTTGCAGTAGGAACCAAGGGCTGTGTTGCCTTGGGCAAATGCTTTTACTCTCCCCAGACTCGGTTTTCTCATCTGTATAATGGGGCTAATAAGGTCTCTACAGAAAGATTGTGGTTGTTAAATTGAAGTTAGTTAATAAGGGAATGTACATGCATAATTAACGATGTGCCTGGTGTTGGGGTTCAGGACAAGCCACTCCAAGATGGGCTTCTGGGGTATATGGATTGTTTTGAACTAAAGGCAATTTTAGCTTCAGGCTCAAGAGGAACTTCTGCCTTTCCCTTTACCTAGAAGAACTTGAACTAGGGGCCTTGCCCATTGTAAGAGATTGTCAGTGACCCATTTTTGACCCATCTATAGGGCTGGCAAAATGGGTATTTACTAAGCATCTGCTCTTTTTATCACACCCTGCAGAGACCCTCAGAAGCCCCCAAGGTGCATGACCTCATCCCAACTCAGTGTGTCTTAGGTGCCTCATTCCCCTTCTCTCTCTGAACCTCTCGTGCAGGTGGGGTCTCTGACTCTCTCGTGTATGTGAGGTTCCCATACATACATATGTATTCGACTTGATTATTTTCTCTTGCTGATCTGTCTCATGTCAGTGTGATTGTTAGACCGACCAGAAGAACCTTGGGGGTAGAGGAAAGCGTCTTCCTCCCCCGCACTGGCAATAGGTATGCTCTCTCAATGGCCCCCTTTCCCTCCTGCTTCCTGACTCCTTTCACAATAACTCTTTAGGGTATTTAAAACATTTTAAAACTATGTTTATTGATTTGAGAGGGAGGAATAGGGAAAGAGAGAGAAAGAGAGAGAGAGAAAAAGAGAGAGAGACACACACACACACACACACATCAATGTGAGAGAAAAACATCGATTGGTTGCCTCTCATATGCTTCCTGATCAGGAATCAAGTCCTCAACCGAGGTATGTATGCTGACCAGGAATCGAACCAGCAGCCTTTCAGAGTATGACGTATGGAACGATACTGCAACCAATTCAGCCACACTGTCCAGGGCTCAACAATAGCTCTTCAGACCAGTGAGGCAGCTGAGTGAAAAGAGTTTCAGATCAGGGACCATGGGTAGGTCAGCTGCTTCTAGGCTCTGAGCTCTAATTGCCCTTCTGTGTGACGCTGCTCCCCGAGGGTAGCTGCACCTTCCCACATGCTGTGAGGGGAGAAGATAGCACTTCCACCAGGCCCCAGGGACTGGACATCCCAGGCAAAGCTGTGTGTCGGCCGGGCACTCTCCTCGCCCTCAGCACATGCACGCTGCCTGTTTTCCCACCAAGGTAAACAGAGTCATTAACACTTTATCTTAATTGCCACTAATGATGGTAAATTTGTCTGCTTACCTCAAATGGGGCTTTCTGTTTGAATTTGTTTCCTAAGCAGAACTGGAACATTAAAAATTTTAACTGAGTCATGTAGCTCCACTGCTGAACCTAATTGTTCAAGTGTGTGTTATTGATTGTGGATGTAAGTTCCGGTAGGATAGGCTGCTGGGGACCAACGGGGTGAGAGCAAAGGAAAGAAGGAGCAGGGCAAGCTTGGCAAAGAGAGAGTGGAGAATAGTTTTCTCTTTGGTTTTGTCATTTAATCCTTATATCAGCCATTTCCATGGGTTTCCTTAAGTACCAGCTTGAGTACTTCAGATTTTCACATTTTTAAAATGTGAAACTTTTTTTCACATTTCATAAAGTGTTTTAAATCCAGATTCCATCAAATTGTCACTTTTATGCAATTTACTAAAAGATTCAGAGTTGGATTTATCTTCTATTCATCTTCTCACCATGTTCTGCATATATATACTTATTGATTTTATATTAAAACATATCCTCTATGATTTCTTTCAAACCAGAATTTCATTTTGGGTTTCTTGATAATATTGTCTGAGTGTAATGCTTAATTTTCTCTATTTAAATCACTTCATTTAAAAAAATTTAATCAATCGTTTTGAGGCTTGTGGTGGGTCTGAATGACAAATGCACATGCATGTCTGCTCTCCAATGGTCTGAAAGCTGGTTAGGCTCCGTGGTTGGGAGTTTAACATAGACCAAGGTGATGCTGTAGTTCCAGTGCTGACTGTGCAGTCACACAGTGGGACTGGAACTGCGTGTCATCCTTTCTCCTGTCACAGAAACCCAGAAGAGCAAGGCCAGTGCCCAAGGAGGTTTATACATATGCCCTTGACCAGGTAGACTTGACCTTGTGGGTAAATTTGCAGCCTGCTCTCACCTTTTCCTTTTCACTTTTAGGATTTTATTTTCGCTCTCATTTACAGTTTACAGGATACTCTTATGCCCATTTTTCCATGGAGTCCTTTCTGAGGTGGAGCAGGACAGTGGTTCAAACTCCACTTTACAGGTGAGCAAACTGAGGCTCAGACTAACTTTCTCAAGGCTTCTCAGAAGCTCTTTCGAGTCTCAGAATCCAGCGACCCTCAGCCAGAGGTCAGGAGGTGACCAAAGACCAGAAGAGGAAGGCAGGAGTGGAGGGAGGTAAGGGGCTGTCACCTGCCTCTTTGCTCCTTCAGTCTCTTGGGTTGCCCTTTGGAAAAGGGATGACCAGCCACAGCTGACATGGCTCAGGTTGGGCATTTATTGCCCTGCAAACTGAGAGGTTGCTTGCTGGTTTGGTTCCCGATCAGGGCACATGCCTGGGTTGCAGGTCCCCAGCTGGTGCACAGCCAGTTGATGTTTCTCACATTGATATTTCTTTCCCTCTCTTTCACCTTCCCTTCCCCTCTTTCTAAAACCAAAAATAAAAATAAAATTTAAGAAAATGGATGACTAGACTGTGAGTTCTTCTAGTTGGAGCCTATTAAGGACTAAATTGTGCCTCCCCCTCAATTCATGTTGAAGCCCTAACCCCTGATGTGACTGTATTTGGAGATGGGGCCGAGTGGAAGTAATTAAGGTCAAAGAGGTGTTCATTCTCTCTTTCTGTCCCTCAGACCCCTAGCTCTGGATGAAACCATGCAGCCAGCAGCCCTATGGAGAACCCACAGAGGGCCACAAAATTGTTACTCAGCAATAGATAGATCATGAAGACAGCTCATTCCCATTGGGGAGCAGGAATGCATGCCTCCACTTTGCATCCTTTGGAGGAACAACTCAGCACCATGACTCAGAGGGAACCCGATGGGATGGGGCCTCGGTTATTGCAGTAAAAACCTTCCTGACTTTTTCTCTAATCCCCTCTCTTCTTCACTCCAGTTTTCCAGGATTATTTCCCAAATAAGCAACCTGCCTCGGGCTCTGCTTTGGAAGGAACTCAAACTAAGACAGGGCACTGCCTGTACAAAGGCTCAGAGGCCAGCATGTGAAAACTCCAGCAGGGGGATGGGAGGGAGAACAGGCTGGCATGAAAGTTCTGGGGACTGTCATCAGAAAGCCAGAGCTCCAGATTCCTGCATTCTCGTAAATCCCAAGCACGTCCTCTGAGCCTGCCTGAAGGGCTGGTTGTGGTGCTGGCCACGTCTTCAGCAGCAGGGTAGAGGAGATCGGGAGATGTGTCTTGGCTGTCCTGCCAACCTGCTGTCCTCAGAAGCTGCCTTTGCCTCCCAGGACCTCGGTCCTCTGATCTTAAATGGTTCTAGTGCAGCTCACTGCTCTCAGCCCTGATGAAGAGTCAATGGGAGAAGAACCATAAATAGTGAGGGTGCCCAAGCATTAAGATCTGTCTGCTCATCCTTCTGCCATGTCGCTCAGAGATGGGATGGGAGGGGTAGATTTCTCACATTGGAAAGTGACAGCATCATTTCCTAATTATCACATTTGGGGGAACAGATGGGGAAGCATGTGGAGGAATTATGGGCTCCTTTAAAAAGGGGGAGCGGGCTTTCTAAAGAAAGTTGCCACGGAACATTTCCACCCAGTCGTCCCGAGAGCATTTGGAGTTTACGAGGCAGTCAGTACATAGAATGCTTTGTTACAGATGAGGAAACAGAATTGGGGGAGGGTAGGCTGGACGAGGATTTATTGAACACCTGCACGGTGACAGGCATTTCACGTTCGTTGTACGTTTCATGTGTACAGCGAGCATTGTGTTCTGCTTCAAAGCCAAGAAAATGGAGACTCAGGTGGAACTGGGATTTGAACCCAGGATTGTCTGGCCCCAAAGATGACTTTAGGGTTTGCCACATGCTGATGAATGCAGCTTGGGCCCTGCCATCCTCATGCTCCCAGGTGAGTGCTCAGGTAGGTATAAAAAGCCCTGGAACAGTTCCTAAAAAAAAGTTAAATATAATTACCATATGGCCCAGCAATCCCAGTTGTAAGCAAGGACTTAAGCCAATACTTGCATACCAATGTTCCTAGCAGCACTATTCACAACAGCCGGGGAAGGTGGAAACAACCCAATTGTCCATCAGCAGATGAACAGATCAATAAAATATGGTATATACATACAATGGAATACAATTCAGCCATAAAAGGAGACAAGATTCTAGAAATGTCCTAACGCCAATGAACCTTGAAAACATTATGCTAAGGGCAATAAGCCAGACACAAGAGGACATCACTACCAGCGCCTGGTCTCACCACCCCGGAATCGCCCGGCCCATCCTCCACATCCTGCAGCCTCACCACCAGGCGCTGCTGCAAAGCCACGCTGGCTGTTGGCTCGCAAGGACTGTTGCCTTTTTCAGTTTGAGAGTCACTCTGATGGACTGCATCCCCAGTAGGCACTAACAAGCCCACGGATGAGGAAGGCAGGACTCACACCCACTTGTCTAAGAGTGATCCTTATTGGTGCTGTGGACCAGACACTTGCGCCCCCTAAAGTGTACATGTTGAAACAACCCCCAAGCTGCTGGTATTGGGAGGCAGGTCTCTGGGAGGTGACTGGGTCATGAGGGCAGAGCCTCATGAATGGGATTGGTGCCCTTGGAAAGGTGGCCTGAGAAAGCGCCCTAGGCTCTCCCACCCAGTCAGGACACGATGAAAAGTCTGCCACCTGGAACAGAGCTCTCAGAGGACCAGGCCGCACCCCGATCTTGGCCTTCCAAATTCCAGAACTGTAAGAAATCCATTTTGTCATCTATAAGCTACCCGGGCTGTGGTATTCTGTCTAGGAGGAGCCCAAATCACAAAGGCAGCTGGCAAGAATTCCTTCACTGAAGCAACATGGAATGCTCACCATGTGCCCACTCGCATCTGTGTGACATGTCAAGGTCATAACGTTTTCCCACCATACGTTCTTCAATCCCCTCAACAGCTCTTCCAGGGAACCATTACCATCTCATGTTACAAACGTGGGAAGTGCAGTTATGAGTCGTGTCTCCAGCCCAGACACCTTGACACTGCAATTCCCACTGCTTCTACTACACAAACTCCTCTATCAACACCCAGCTGCTCTGTTCAGCCTGGCGCCTTTGCGCCCCTGCTGGACGAGCACCTGCCTCCCCAGGCGTGCCTCATCTGTCCTCACCTGCACACCGTAGCACCCGCTTCTCCTGCTGCCTGTATGCTTTCCCCACGTTCATCTTTCCGCACTTGAACTCAGCTCCCTCCTGAGTCGGGACTTTCACAAGCAGTCCCAAGGGAACAGTTCCCACTTCCCTGGGTGCCACTCAGGAGACCGAGCTGCTGTCTTGATTCCGACGCTCACTAAGAGTGATCACACTGGGACACCTGTTGACAGAGTCTCGTTTTCGCCTCTATAAAACGCAGGTGAGGACGGTACCTGGCCATGCTGGCATCAAGTCAGAATTACATGATATATTACATATTTACTAAAATGGCTAAAAAGAGAGAAAACAGAGCAGTGCTGACAAGACCAAGCACTGGCAAGAATGTGGGACAGCTCTCGTGATTCATTGCTGCATGTAAAACATTGCAGCCACTTCGGAAAACAGCTGGGCACTTACCATCAATCTCACTCCTAGGTTCTTAACCCAGAGAACTGACTATTCATGTCATCATCAAATGAGTGTATGGATGCTTACGTGGGGCTCTATGCCTCATCTCCAAGTACTAGAATTCACCTCAATGACCTTCCACTGGGGAAAGGGTAAACAGGCTGTGGTGCACCTGTGCAACGGCATATAGAACATTCCAGAAGAGGTAACCCTGTAGGAACAGAAGACAAAGCAGTGGTTGTCAGGGGCTGGGGCTGGGCAGAAGGGTGGACTTCAAGGGGCACAGGGGAGTTTGGGGGGATGGAACCACTCTGTGTTTTTTCTTTACCAGTCTGTGTCTTGTTTGCATTTTTACTGGAGTGTAATGAACATACAGGAACAGAGACAAACCGTAAGAGGTACCTGGATCAGTTTTCACAGAGCAGAAGTGCTCATGGCACCACTCGAGAAGAATGGGCTCCCAGCGCCCTGCGAGCCCCATGTGCTGCCCCCAGACTCCGCCTCCCGTGTCTGGCTTCTGGGGCTACAGTTTGTTCTTCTGATCCTTGAATGGATGGAATCACACAATGTGTCCTCTTGTGTCTGCTTTTTCCCTCACGTTCACACTCGTGAAATTCGCCTGTGCTATGAAGTTCATTGATGGTATGGGTGGAAGGGATCTCTTTATCTTCATTTCCACCTTTGGATTGTTTTTATAGCAGGACCAGAAAAAGAATTCCCTGTTTGTGTGGGTTCTGGGTTCCTGAGCCTTCTGCTCCCCATTTTGCAAGGGCTGGCCACCTGTGACCACCACCGGGCAAGCCCCCATCCTGGCTGCCACTCCTGGTCTGTTGGCCCAGCCATGTCTGCCTTACGGCCTTCTCCCCTTCCCATGGAGATGACTTCAGGCCTAGGGAATGCCAGGCTGGAGACCTGATTGGATTAAGGGGGAGAGAGGAGCCTGGTGAGGGTAGAGGGTGGGTGTGCCACCAACTGATCCCTGAGGCTAGTGACAATGGGGCACAGTGCCAGGTGAGGTTGAGGCCACCCCGTGAACCCAGTTACAGGGTCTCTGCACAGCCTGCCCACATCTCTCAGAGGGAAGAGTCTTTATTACCCCAGGCAGGTCCCCGGACAGGCAGGTTTCAATTGAATCAGGCCCTGTGCCCTGGCACAGAATGGGCCATTCACTGGCCCTCTGTCCCCTAGAAAAACAGACCCCTTGGCCATATGGTGGTGTAGAGAACTGGGTGGACGTGTGGCCAGTGGCCAGGTCTTGCAGCAGCCTGCACAGCCCATCTCCAGGGCCTACGGGCCCAAGCCTGGGTTTGGGGAGAGATGCCTAGCCAGTACTATTGTGGGTGGACAAGCAGAGAAGAGAGGCAAGAGTCCTGGGCTGTGGTCCAACGCATCACATGACAGTGGTGGTTCTAGTCCCAGCCTCTCTCGCGTGTGGCCTCTTGTGTGGTGTGAGAACAGTGACCAGGGCTGCTGTAAGGATGACCTGAGAGGGGAACCATGCCCAAGAGGGAGGGGCCTACAGAAGGGCTCCCTGTCGGTCCAAGGCTTCCCTGCAGGGAGACCTGAGGCCCCAGGCAACAGCACTGGCCACATGATCCCTCCTCTTTGTCAGTCCAGTGGGTGTTACCCTGACACCTAGTTGTCTGTGTGGCTGGCCCAAGGCCTGTCCGCCGGCTGCTGCTATGACATTTTCCTAGACCAGTGATTCTCAACTGCCGTGCCACGAGAATGTTTAAAACCTGCAATACCTGACTGTTTAGTCAGGGGTGCTGACCCCTTTTCTCTTATTGCCAAATAAAAAACAACAACAGCTAACATAATAGCTGTCTGGTGTGAGTGCATTAAAATTATACCTATTTATTTTTGTCAGATTGGCCAAAAATATATTTTTTGGCGTGCTGCAGAATTTTAGTAATTGGTCTATGTGTGCTCTGAGATGAAAAAGTTTGCAAATCGCTGTTCTGGAGGGACCCAAGACCCTCCTCCCGGATTTGCAGGTGGAGAAACTGCCCCTCAGAGAGGCTCAGTCATCTGCCCCACACTGAAGGCAGAGGGGCTGGAATGCCAGCCTCTAGCCCTAAACAGAGCAGCTTTGCCCTAATCATTCTTTTAGAGACATGGAACTCGTGCTAGAGAGAAGCAACGCCAAGAGGTGTGCTGGGAGCACCCATCGTAAGGCCCAATTCTGGGCTCCTTGAGCTCAGGGGTTGCCAGGGCTGCAGTAAGTAGCAGGACCAGTGCATGGCGAGTGGTTTGTGTGGGGGCACCTTGGAGCAGAAGGCCCAGTAAAAATGTAAAAACACAGCCTTAAATACAGGTGTGGCTGCCGCAGCAAGTGTGCTGACTCAGACCTAGAGGTGCCAGCTCCCGTTCAGGCCAAGGGAGCTCCAATGTGCCCCAGCCCCCACCTCCCTCACCCTGGGTCTGGCTGCAGGTTTCTGCCTCTCGTGGGTCCCACCCATTGAGGTTCCACCCATGAGCACCCTAGAACATCACCTTGGCTTCGGATCAGACCTGCCTCCCTGCTTGTTTCCATGGAAACATGTGGGGCCCCATTGATCAATTCTCACTTGAGGCTTTCATTAGACCCAATGTTGGAATAAGTTTTGATTCAAACATGGCACGTTTTAATGCAGTGAAAAACTCATTTTATACAAAACGCCATTATGTGGAACAGGCATGTGGGTTGATGGCCAATTTAGTTAATAGAGCTTTGCAACTGACATTGAATTAAAACTGCAGGAAGCAGCCTCCGTTTTTCCCAGGGAGAGTCCTGTGTAGGTTGGAAGCAGGCTGGGGTCGAGGGAAGGCTGGCCCCTGCCTGTGCCCTGCCCACCCACCCACCCGCCCACCAACCCAGCTTCTGCCTCTCCCTCTTCCCTCAGCTCAGAAGTAGTGTTCTCTCTCCAGTCCTGCTCCTGGGACTCTATTGCTCAAGGATGAGCCTAAGACCTCCAGCCCAGTTCTCACACCTTCTCTCAACCTTCCTTGTGCCCAGGACCCTTGCCCTGCACTCCATGCAGCTTGCTAGTCTTCTAACATGCCAGCCCTTTCCAGCTCCCTCTGTTTGCAGGTGCAGAGTGCCATCCCCCCCATACGCAAATGCATTTTGTATTATGCTAAATATCTGCCTGTACCTGTCTCTTCTCAAGGCATTGCTAAGTATTTCTGAGCCTCAGTCTCCTCTTCTGTAAAATGGAATAACAATGCCTACTGCACAAACTATCTGGTGCGTGGCAAGATCAGGACTGTGCTATTGATCAGCTGAATAACAGTTTCTTAGCCTCTCTGTGCTGTGTTGTCTCACCTGGAAAAGGCAAGTAACACCAGTGCGTCCCTCCCTGAATTGTCGGGAGGATTAAATGAGTGAATGCGTGGGATGACATCCAGGAGAGTGGCTCTGAAGAACCATCAGGATGTTGCCCCGTGTGAAGAGGAATGACCAAGGCAGACTTGCACTTCACCCATAGAAGTCTTTCTTCTGGAAAAGAAGAGGCTCGGGTTGGATGAGGAGGAGAGGCAGAGTGCAGAGAATAAGCACTCTTGACAAGAAAGCATTTGCTGCTGTTTTGCACCCAAGCTCAGCAGTAGGAGAGAAAATGGTGCAGTGGCAGCCGGCCAGCCAGGGTGGGAGAAACAGGGCAGTTCCCCCGAGCATCGGGCTAGTCCAGCGCAGCGTGGGCAGGAGTTATCCAGCATGCGTACTGTCAGAAAGTGCTCTGGATCCTGAGGCCTTTACAACAAAACAGCATGTCTGGGAGCCTCACATTGGAGGGGGCTGGCCTCACCAGGACCCCCCCCCCGGACCCTAGCTGTGCCCAGAAGCAGGGACTGCCCTCCCAGCTGCTGGCATCCTGGGCCACTTGGAGAGTCCTGGCTCTCCGAGAGAACTGAAAACTCCTCAAGAGCCTGGACAGAGTTGTGCACAGCCAGCACTGACTAATCTACTGTGAAGGCTACTGTTGGTCAAACCCATGTCTGTTGGACCAGGCCCTGTTCTGGGCCTTCCCACTGCCAGATGGCTGAGCAGCTCCTTGGGGAGTTTGAAAGGCCAGATCCAGCTAAGTCCTGGAAGGGCCCTCCATGGGTCCTCCACCAGGGAAGCAATGGTGGGCCTGAGAAAGAGAGGGGCCTTCTCCACTGGGGAGAGTGTGGCCCCAGAAGAGGGTTGCAGGCTCTAGCACATGTGTCTGTGGCCCAACGTTCTGATGCCAGAAAAATTTCTTCCCTTTTGTTTGTATTATTTCCTGCTAGAAGTAGAAAATTCAGAGTGGCATTCCTTGTAAAGTTAGGGGGAAGTCCCTAAGCTTTGAGAAGGTGTTTTATTCTTTCTCTGATTGGATGAGTAAAACAGCCATGAGAGAAAGGAGAGGGAGAGAAGATAGAGGAAGAGAGGACGTCATAGTGCAAGAACAGTAAGGCACTTATTTCCCTGAAAAGAAAATCACGTTTATCTACCAAGCTGCAGGGATGGAGCAGGCTGGCTGGGGTGGTCTCTCAGCTTCCAGCTTTTGCAACATTTCTAGCAACTGGGTACAGACATTTGGGTTGGGATGAGCTGCCTCAATTGGGGCTAATTGAGAGACAGAATAGACACCAATTATTTGAACAAAGAGAATTTAATATAAACAATTGTTCACCAGGCATAAAGCTAACTAGGTGGGTGAAGGAATAAAAACAACTCGGAAGTACCCCAGAGGTAACAATGCAAGGAACAGCTACACCTCCACGCCCAACCCACTGAGTGGGGGAGGGGCAGGAAAGAGAAGGGTTCGGGATGTCTAGAATGTTGAAGTTTGGAGGAAGGGTCTGCAGAGCTGAAGCCGCACTGTCTGGTGGGACACAGGCTGGTGCTGGGTTTCTGAGCTGGAGGCAGGGCCCTGGAGAGCGGGTCAGGAGGAGAGGGCAAGGTGAGTGGGTCTGGGAGAGGTAGAGAGAGGAGAAACTGGATTCAGCTGCTGCTGTGGGAAGGAAAGGTCCCTGCTGGTTGACCAAGGGCAACAGTGGGGCCTGACACTCCCCCGAGGATTAAGCCCGTCAGCCTTCTAGACTCGCCTTTATGCCGCTATTGGCAGAGCCTTATGGGGAGTAGGCTGGGTGCAGAAATGGGGGCTCCTGGCGCATGCAGCTGATTCTGGAAGTAGATTTGAAGCTCGGAGAAACTAGTGTTGTTGGGATTATAGCTCAGCACATGTCCACAAGCCTCCTCTGATGGGGGGAGGGGCAGACGCTCTGATTGCGTCTTGGCATTGAAAATATGGGGGGAAAGAAAGAAAATCACTCATAATTCTGCTCCCCCAAGTGACTTCTGTTAACATGTTGGTGTATTGCTTTCCAGTTACTTTTCTAGGCATGGTTTTAGAACGTAGTTATGATCATACATATATAATTTTACATCCTAATTTTTTAATACATCATATCGCAGTATGTTATGGATTGAGTTGTGTATTCCCACTCCAAAGCTAAGGTTCCAGGTTCACAAGGTCCAAAGCCTGACCTTTAGGACTTGTGAATTTGACTCCACTTGGAAATAAGGACTTTGTAGATGAGGGCATCCTGGAGTCTGGTGAGCCCCTAATTTAATGTAACTGGAGTCCTCATGAAAAGGAAAAATTTGCACACAGACAACACACGGAGCACTCCACGTGCAGACTGAAATTAGGCAGCGACAAACCAGCGGACGCTAAGAATTGCCAGGGGCCCCTATAGCTAGGACACAGGCATGGGACAGGTTCTCCCGCCCAGCCATCAGGAGGAACCAGCCCGGCCCACGCCTTGACTGCACACTTCTGGCCTCCTCCACTGTGAAACAATGCATTTCTGCTGCCAAAGCTACCGAGTTTCCAGAACTTCGTGACAGCGACTCCAGCAAACTAAGAACAAACATGAACAGTCGAAGCATGTTCCTTTGTTATCGTGAGCTCTTCAATACAATGCTTCACCGGGGTGACCTAGCGAATGTGCCCCATCTTGACATTTTGGGAGTGTTGCGAGTAACATTCTGCTGATCACAATTTTTTCCCGTCATCATTTTGTGATCTTATTTTGGATTATTTCCTTTAAATAGATTTCTTAAAGTGAAGTTATTGGGTCAAAAATATGTAATGTGTATATTTCCTTTTTAAGGTTTCCAGTGACACAAAATTTTACTCATGATAAAGTTAACATGTGATTATTATAGATAACTTACAAAATAAAGGAAACGATGGATATAAAAAATTAAATCCTAACAGCCAGAGATGTTCTGTGCAATTTAAAGCTAGTTTCTTGCAATTCTTTGTCATGCTGTCAGTACTTATTACCAAATTGCTTCTCGTAATGTTGCATTTCCACCAACGCACTATTTCTTACAGCACACTCACCGGTCATGAGTATTACTACTTTTTAAAATCTTTGAGAATTTGATTTGTGAAAATCCTGACACACTTGTGCTTAGCATTTGATTTCTAGGGGACTATTATAAAGTACTTTTTAAGCTGTTTGCCCTCTGTGGAATGAAGTCCATTTTACAAGTTTTGTAAAAATCAGGGTCTTATTGTTTTTCTTATGGATCTGTATAATCTCTTTATACATCAGATACTACACTTTTGTTATACTGGTTACAGGTTTCTTCCTCCTCTTCCCCCCCTTTTAATATTGGTTATTTTTATGCACATTTTATGTGTTCAAATCTATTGAACTTCCTCTTTGTGATTTTTTTCACTACATTTAGGCGGTTGTTCCCATTCAGAATATAAAGTTATTTATATGTTCTAGATTTCTTGTGGCTTTATGTTTTATATTCAATTCTTTAGTCCATTTGAAATTCATTTTATGTATGATATGAAATAAGAATCTAAATCTTCTCACACAGCTTTCGATGTGTCCCTTCCCAACCCACTGACTGATTCTGGCCCTTCGTAAGCCTCCTTGAAACCCTCATTAAATTCTTAGGCTTTCTGGAGCCAGTTGGGTCCAGCCCTTCTGTTTCATTGGTCCCTATGTTCCCATTTATGCTAGCCCCTCATCTTCCAGCATTATATCTTGAAAAGAGGTGGGGCTAGATTTTCCACATTTCCCTCTCTTGTTGTTTTGTTTTTCCTTTAACAACTCACCTCTGTTTACCTTCCAGGTGGCATCTGGGATTCGAGGGCCTTCCCTCTGCGCTCTTGTCTCCAGAGGTGGAGTCAGCTCCTCTGCTGGCTGTATCTGACCCCTCTGAGACAGCTGGAGAAGAGGCAGCAGGAGACCGAGAGAGAGCACGGCACCCCTGCTCATGTCACAAGGGGAGAAATCTGAGTCTCCTGGGGACTGGAAGACACAGCCAGGGCAAGTCCCGGAGCAAAGGTAAGGATAGTGCACAGGACTCCCCTACCGCTCAGGACTGAAGCAGTTCCCAAGCTAGACTGAAGATCCTGGTTCCAACACAGACCTGGGGAGTCAGACTTTCTGAATGAGGAGTCCAGGAATCTGTGTCCTGGGTGACTCTTCTTATCAGACAAGGCTGGAAACACAGTGTTAGGAGGAGACGGTGGAGAAAGGACCAAAACCAGGAAGCCATCCCGAATTACCTAGCAAACGTGGCTACCAAGAACCCAGTGGAGAAAAACTCTGGGACAAGCTCCTGAAAGGGGCTGAATTTCAGCTGGGCCAGAGGCCTTGAGATGGAATGAAGAGGAAGGAATGCTGGCCATGATGGCCCTAAACGAGCAGGTAGAGGGGTCAGGCTTGGGTGTAGCAACAGGAACTGTTGGAAATGGAGAAGGTTTCCAGACATCTTCAGCAAACCTTCGGAGAGTCCTCTGCTGGGTATGGCAGGCAGAGATAATGGGGTGTGGCCCTGTCTTTCAAGAGTTCAAAGACAGGTAAATAGAAGATTAGAATAGAATGTGAGAAATGCCACATTCTATTGTCAGAGGGGTGTGTGGGGAGGTAGAAATTCATTCTGTCTAGAGCAATCTGGAGAGCCTTCAGACAGAAGACAACCTTGTTGTGCTGGGAAGGTGTGTGGCGGACTCTCTGGCAGTGATGCAATGGGCTCAGTGAGTGTGGAGGAGAAAACAGGAGGTCTCTGGGGAGCAGGAACAAAGTGAGGAAGGCTGGAAAGCAAGAAAATAGTTGATGTTTTGGGAAAAGTTTAAGTGGATCAGTCTAGGAATTGCTGAGTACGTTGGTGCAGCAGCCAATCTGAGAAGTTTGGGCTTAACTCTGAATTCAACAGGGAACCACAAGAGTGTTTAAGTAGCACAATGAGGTGATCAGGTTTGCATTTTAAAGAGATCGCCCTGGCTGTAGTGAAAAGATCGTAGTTAAGAGGAACAAGATCAAGATTAGGAAAACTGCTTAGGAAGTTGTTATAAAAGTCCAGGCTTGAACTAAGGAAATGGGAATGGTGGGTGGGGGCAGGGTATGAATGAAAGCCAGTTTGGGTAGCTTAGACTATACGGATGGAATTTAGCAACTGCTCTATTTACATGATTTCCAGCTTTAGAGGCTCCCCTGGATATCACTCCAGAGCGACTTTCTCCTCTGCACCATTTATTCATGAATGCTTATCTAGGAGGTAAGGCACCATGCCAGGGCCGCTGGGAGCTCCCTCTGCTACGTTCTCAAAACGGGAGCAAATCAACATATATTGAACCTTGTTCTACGAACCTACATTTTCTTAACCGTCAGAGCAATTCTATAAAAGTACAGCATATAAATTTTCACCATATTACAGAAAGAAAACAGACCCAGAGAGGCAAAAAAAATTGCCCAAGTATATAGAAATGCAATGGACTTTTGTATATTAACCATACATCCACAACCTTACAAGACTCGCTTATTAATTCTAAGTAGCTTTTTTGGAGATTTCATTGGCTTTTCTACCTAGGTGATCATGCCATCTGCAAATAAATTTTGCTTCTTCTTTTCCAGTTGGATGCCTTTTTATTTCCTCATCGTACTTTCTATAAACTACAATGCCGGGTGCTGACTAGAGGTGGTGAGAGAGGGCATCCTTATTTCTGATTTTAGGGGAAAAGCATCCAGACTTTCACCATTAAGTATAACGTGAGCTGTCAAGTGCTCTTAGATGCATTTCGTCAGCTGGAGGATGTTCCCTTCTATTCCCAGTTTACTGAGAGCACAGGTTAAAAGGGCAGACGTAAGATCTGAACCCAGTCTCCCAGACATTAAAATCTGTGTGCTCGGCCCTTCCAGCAGCAAGAATGAGTATGCTTTCTCCATTTGCTGCCAGCTCGTTTTACAAAAACCGTTTCCCCACCCCCTGAAAATATTTTTCTAACTAGGCAGTGGGGAGGAACAGATTTCTCAAAGACTATTTCATCAGAAACTTGATGAATGTTCTGTGTTGCTCTAATGTACAGGTTCTTCTCATCAGCTAGACTCTTCATTAATTTCATGTAAGTGGTGTAATTAAAGTAACTGTTAATTGGTGTATTACTAAGGTGCCATTATGGGAGGTGACAAGCCTTAATTAGCATGTGGTCTGGCACTCGGTGTTCTCAGCGAAGCACTCAGAAACAGAGATGGTTTTCTCAAGTGCAGCACTTCAGATGAGCAGAAAGGTGGTGCAATTTGAAGGCAATGGGGAAAAAGAGAGAAAGCAACCTCTAGTGCTTTTTTCATGGAAGTGAACTCTTCACCGCCCAGTGTGCAGCCTTGTGTAGTTACATGGACAGGATCACAGCCCACGTGGTGGGCTCCACTGACCACAGAATGATGGACAAAGAAACCACCTTCCAGCGTCTCAGCCAACACAGACATCTCTTGAACCAGTGTGGCTGCCTTGTAAAACAGGCGACCTCTAACCCTACAGGGACCTTACTACTGCCTCTACTTAGAAAGTCCTGGAAAATTTTTACCTGCATTGGGATCTAGAAGTCACCTCACTCATTCTTTCATATAGTGGTACAGCCATTAATCCATCCAGTAAATATTATCAGAGCACCTGCTATGTGTTCACAGCTCTAAGATCAGTAGAGGAATATGACCTGACCTTGTGCTCAAGAAGCTCCTGAACACTGAATCTTGAACACTGTGTTCTGAACACGGTCCTTGTTCACACGGCAGCTGCACTTCCTTCCAGCAGGCACTTAGCACAGGGCACAGGGACACCCCTCCTCCCATCATTACCCCCAGGGACGATGCAGCCCTCATGGGAGGTCTAATCACTTTGTACCCCAGGCCCTCAAACACCTTCTACAACACCTGAAATACTCATCAATAGGTCGTTAATACAAATCCTTCTATTTTCATTTTGGCATCTAAATGAATGATGGTGAGTAGAGGCAAGAATATTGCTTTAAAATTAGAACACTTGCCAACTGAGTAAATCTGGTCCAACCACTCTGTCTTTTTGAGCCTCAGTTTTACTTGTCTTCAAAATGGGAATGAAAGTAAGTCACAGAGTTTCAAGATTGCTGTGTGCATCAAATGATACACATTACACAATGACATGTGCTAAACTGAAAAGTACCATTCAGACCAATGTCATATTATTAGTTATTAATAAAAATGTCACCCTGATACAGTTTAAGATAATATGCCAATTGCTCAAAGAACATTAATTGCCTCTTCTGTTCTAAAATTTTTCCAAAGAAACTGATTTCCACAACTCAGAGAACTCAATATAACAGCCTTGTTGGTCAGAAAAAAAAAAACTTGAAGATAAAAATTTGACCAGTTTCCTGGAGATCTCTATTAAAGGCAAATGCATAGATTGTCTTTGTTTAGTTTTTTTTAATTAAACCACAACAGATAATTTCACCAGCATTTTGATGCAGTATGCATAAATCTATCTTTTCTGTTGGAAACCCAACCCAAATAAACCACAATCTACTTAATTACCTTGCTTACAAAATTTCAATTTTAATCCCATTAAGACAATATTAACTGGACTTGTGCCAAGCATAGAGCCAGATGCCAAGGGTACAATAGTAAGAGAAGCATTTCTGGTTTATAAATTAACTTGGTTTGCAAATATGAATCACCTACTGAATAGCTAACAAACTATATCCAGTGGCTAGAAGTCTTATTTTCATAGTAAAATATTGGAAAAAACCAGTAAGTAATAGTAACCAAAAACTGGGGAGATATCTTCCAGGTAGGATTCAGACTGGAAGATTCTTTTCCCACTTAGAACCACAGACAATCACATAATAGCTTACAGAGAAGCAATGATGGAAAGTCCGACTTGGGGTACTTAAAATGCCAAAAGGAATGGGAGGAAAAGTTGCTGTACTCCATTGTTTGGGTAGCACACGTCTGTTCTTTAAAGGTTGATCTTTGAGCATTTTCTAATGGAGAGTCTGAGAGCACTCCACAGGGAGCTTATTAGCACCGGCACTAGAAAGCTGTTGGTAAAAAAACAAACAAACAACAACAACAACAAAAACCAAGAGAGAGTTGCGAACCCCAGAGCGGCCAACTTGCATTGACTGGATTGAGCACCATTCACATTATAGACTCCAGGGGGCGCTGTTCATGTAGACAGCAACTTGCACTGGCTACAGTTCTGGATCTGGGTAGGAACTTGACCCAAGCCCTACTTTTTGAGATCAATACTAAATTAGCACCAGAACCATTACCTAATTATCTATGTACTGATCCTCCCTGACTTACAATGGGGTTATGTCTTGATAACCCCACTGTCAGTGGAAAACATCATAAGTCAAAATGCCTTTAATGCACCTCACCCACTGGACATCATAGCTCAACCTAGCTTACCTTCAATGTGCTGAGAACACTCACATTAGCCTACAGTTGGGAGAATTCGTCTAATACACTGTAGACTGTGGGTTGTTTATTCTTGTGATCGTGTGGCTGACTTACACTAACTCGCAATGATGTGTGGGCCAAATTATACAATGACATGTGTTAAACTGCAACTGACCAATGATGTCTGGTAGGTGAGGGAGCTGTGGGCACTGCCACAGCCCAGCATCACAGGTGAGTCTCATATTCATATCACTGGTCAGGGAAGAGGTCAAAATTCCAAACTCTAAGTATAGTATCTGCTGACTGTGTCTCATTTTTGTACCAAGATAAAGTCAAAAAAGTGTAAGTCATACCATGGTACATAGGGGACTCTCTGTGTGTTATTTATAAGTTAGCATTTATGTATATATATATAAATACACAGATGAGTTAATCAATTTACAGAATCTGTACATAACTTTATGTGGAGGCTGACCCTAGTTGATGACTACCACGTTGAACACAACCTACAGATGTCAAACACAGACACCTGTTGATGATAGGCGGATTTCTTGGTTGGGTAGGTGACTAACCCAGCGAAAATCTACCCTGTGCGATGGTTGCAAACCGATGATGATACCCTGCCATGTAATTCATAGTCACTGCTGAATTCGTAACTTAAGAGATTGTATATGAGAATACTTGGCATTTTGTCCAATAGGTTCAGAAAAAGCATAAGATTGTGATCAAAGCACTAATGCCTAACCGTTTTTATTTTGACACTAAATTATTCTAAGACAAGACAAGAGAACTCTATAAATATATTTTGTTATGGAAGCCTGTCCCTGGCACTCAGAAACTTCTCTCGATGAATGTCATTATCCAGGGCTGCAATTTTCAGACTGCGCCTGCACAGATAATGGCTGTTCATTCGGCGTGTAACTCCCAGCGAGGAAATGCTCTCAACCGCTCTTTTAAAAAGCTCAACAGGCTAGAAAAAATTACTGAAGACAATAGCTTTTAAGGTCTTTCTAAAGGGGCATGATTTTTCAGAAGCATATTCTTTAACTCTGTAAGAATCCAATGTTGCTTTTGTCCACGTAATTCTTTCAAATCCTTTTTTTTTTAACTAAGTAGGTATTTCAATATTTTATTTTGGAAATCCATTGACAAAGGAAATGTACATATACTAAAAATAAACATTCAGGTTAGCTTCTATTATTCTGCTGAGAAAGGCAGGATTGGACTTTATCTATTCATTTAAAGAAATAGTTATTCGGGGCTTATTAGGTGCCAGCCAGTGTTGTAGGTGCTGAGGATTCAGCCCTGAACAAAGAGACAGAGACCCGGCATTCATGAAAATTACATTCTAGAAGGGAAGGCAGAATTAACCAACACGTGTAGTTTAATGTGTCAGATGATGGAGGTCTATAAAAAAACAACAGAAGGGTGAAGTGATAGTGACAGAATCATTTAAAGAACACGGTTTTTGTTTTTCTTTTCAATTAATAATAGGACATGGAGAAAATGTTTGCAAAAAGTATAACTAACAAAACACATATCTAGAACTTTTAAACTGAATAATGAGACAACAGTCCAGTTTAAAAATAGGTTAAAGATTTAACAGATATTTCAAAAAGAAGATACACAAATGGCCACTAAGCACATAAAATGATGTCCAACATCTTTATTTATGGGGCAATGTAAACTAAAACTACAAGGAGATGGTACTACACTTCAAACAGGATGGGGAAAATTTTTTTTAAGATTTACAACACCAAGCATTAGCAAGGATGTGGAATAGCAAAATTTCATAATTGCTGTTGAGAGTGTAAAATGGGACAAATATTTTGGAAAATAGTTTGGCTTTTTCTTATAAAACTAAACATAATTTATCCAACAATTCCCCTCTTAGTGAATTACCCCAGAGGAATGAAAACATCTGTCCACGGAAAAGACTTGTGAGTGATGTTCATAGTAGTAGCTTACAAATGATAATAAAAAACTGGAACTCTCCATCCCCCCAAAAAGAAATTCATACTAAAACATACCATCGTGAAACTGCAGAACACCAAAGACAAAGAGAGGGTCTTCAGAGCAGCCAGAAGCAACATGAACAGTGACTGACCTTTGGGACAGGTATACGATGTTGTCAACAGCAATTGGTTATCTGTATATCGAGTCTGATATTAGAGCTCCTGCCTCACACCACACACAAATCAATTCCAAGTGATTTAGATATGTAAACTTGCTAAAACTGTAGAACATTTAAAATGAGGTACAAGAGAACATATTTTGATTTCAAGAAAGGAAAGAATTTCATGAACAAGTCACAAGATGTACAAAGAACAAGATGAAAAATGCACCAATTATAAAGAAAAAAATAAATAAACTGACTACATTAAAATGTAAAACCTCTGTTCAAAGAACACCATAAAGAAAATGCCAAGACTTTCTCAGACTTGGGGGTACTCATCAACTTGGAGATTCATTTCTATTACATGTAACGAGCCAGGCATGAATTATTGTCCCCAATCAAAGAAGCCCCATAGAATATTTTGCAAAAGGCTTGAGGAGGCACTGGTCCTAACGAGAATCCTTCATAATCAATAAACATATGAAAATGTTTGATTCAATTGCCAACTAGAAAAAATGTAATTTAAAATATATTTCACACCCATTGGGAGTGGCAACAATGAGAAAGTCTGACAATAATCGTTGGTGAAGTGGCAGGACCCAGAATATTCGGACGCTGATGGTGGGATAGGAATGAGAACCATCACTCTGGAAAATCATTCTGCTGCATGTGGTCGATATCTGCACAGACTCCCACAATCCCATTTCCTCTAGTAACTCCCGCCTGGGTGGACACAAGGAGCACTTCACAGAATGCTCAAGAGCCACACTGTTTGGAACAGCCAAGCTGGATGCCTGCCCAAATCCACCAGTAATGGGTAATTACATTTTTGATATATTAGCACCACAGAAGAGCACACAGCAGTGAAAATGAGCGGACTGCGGCAGTGTGAGGCATCATGGATAAATTTCAAGAACTTAGTATTGAAGAAGTGACGTAAATCACAGACGGATGCCTAGAGCCAGGTCCCATTTACGTGAAGATCCAAATCATCCAACTCCAAGCAAGGCAGTGGGTGAGGACGCAGATGTAGGTGGCAACGTTCTAAAGGAAAGCAAGAGAATGACACAGCTGGGATCCAGGGTGGTGGACGACTCTGAGGCAGGAAGAAAGGGGATGGGACAGGGGAGGGGTGCACAGGGAACCGCAGAAGTAATGACATGGGTGTGATATGGGCCATGCTAGACACTGAGACACTGCAGTGTGTCTCGTAATAGCAAGAAAGGGGAAGTGACCTACCTTAAAGAAACAGTTAAGTAAAATATATCCCTACAATGAAATAGTATACAGTCATTAAAATAGAATGAAAGGCCTCTTTATGAATAAATACAAAAAATCTCTGACGTGCTATTTAGGGGTGGGGGTGAGTTTCAAAAACAGTCCTTATAATGTCATTTGCATAAAAAATAGGAAAAAGCATAAAACATCCTGGGTGAGATGTACGAGAGCCGAATAACATTGGTTGCCTCTGGGAGGGGAGCTAGGTGGGTAAAACACTGGAGCTTTAAGTATCCAGTCCTACAGCTAAAAAATGTGTTATCTAATGTCTGTAAGATTATTTGGTGCTTAGAAATTATTTCAAAGCACTCCAGCTGTCACTGCTCCCATTTCCCAGAGCATAAAACCAAAGGTCCCGGGAAGTGACTTGTCCTCACTCCTCCCCCTCCACCCCAGAGTGGCAGCCCCGGGGACACACTGACTCCAGTGCATCCACTGAGCCCAGAGACCTGCGTGCCTTTTGGAACCCACACTTTGTGAGAAAGCCAGGCTGGCTCTTCAGGCCGGCAGGAAGACTTCATTGCCTTGGACTTGAGGACTGGCTGGGAAGGGCCGCAGTTAGCTCCAGGCACAGCAGAAGCCACTTGGAGGACAGCAGGGTGCCGGTGGGGAGGAAGCTGTAGAAACCTCCCACAGCAGAATGTCTGTTTTCACACCAGCTGCAAAGTGCAAAATGATATTAAGTTGTCAATAACTTCCCCTGGTCTAAAGGACGTGAAATCCTACTCACGTCTGTCTGTCGTCAGACCTGCTGTGGGGCTAGGGGGCCAAAGCCCAGATCCTCCCAAGCCCCGGGGCAGACCCCATTGTTTGCAGACTCTGGGAGCTGGGGCAGAGCCCAGCTTGCTTGCTCCAAACCTCAGTTTCCTGAGGGTGAGGCTGAGACTTTGGGGCTGGGAGATTTGTGATGAGGATTTAATAATATCATGTGTGAAACTGCTTTGTAAGCTGTGGAAGGCTCCGCTAATGTTTGCTCACTAAGTGAAATGATATATGTGAAGTATCCACCCAGGTAGGCAGACAAAAACCACTGTCACAGGCTCCCTGCGTTATTCCCTCTGTGATTGGTGTTTTGTCCCAAGCCCACTCCCTTAAGCCAAGTCATCCTATATCACTGTTACCTCCGGGTGGCCAACTGTATATTCCAAGAATGGCACGGACATATTTTCAGTCCCACATGGGCTTCCAGAATCTTCCCCTCCCTGTCAGGAGGTAGAATGTATTTGCCCTTGAATGTGGGTGGGGCACTATGACTGCCTGGTTGACTAGAATGTGGCAGATGTGATGTGTCACATCTGAGGCGAGCTCCTGAAAGGCAAGGCCGTGTGTACCGGAATCTCCTAGAATGCTTTCCCTTGAATTGACCACCATGGGGTGAGGGAGCTGGGACTAACTCCCAGGAGAGCCCAGACACACGGACAACCCTGTGGAAGGGAGATGTAGCCCCGACCCACAGCCAGCGGCACCCACAGGCTCTGAAGACCCCAAACTCGGGGTTTCCCAATGGAGAGACATCACGGAGCAGCGATATGCTGGCCCCACTGTCCTGTCTGAATTCCCCGCCCCAGACTCAGTGAGCACAACAAATGGTTGCTTTACCCATAAGCTGTGGGTGGCACTTGGCACGGCCATGGTAACAGGGACATCCTCCCAGTGCACCTCTGAGGGGCGGAGAATGCTTTCCCTCCCTCACCCCAGCACACAGAGCACAGGACTCAGCAATTGGTGGCGCCAGTGCTTTCCTCAGGTCGCAGCACTGGGCTGGGTTGAGAGGACAGGTGTCATTATGTTCCTCCTAGTTACTGGGCACCCTCCCCCCCCACACACACACACAGTCGTACAAAACTATGTAAGGAAGAAAAAAGGAGGTTCTGAAGGACCAAAGTCATGGCCTCCAGTTGCCCTATCCTCTCTCGTGCAAAAGCCCGTGGGCCTCACAGAGCGCCTGCTAGCTCTCACTGTGCACCCGCTCTGGCAGCTCTGCATCTCTGCTTGCTGAGCGAGCCTTTCAGCTGCAGCCGGCTGGGAGCGAGGACTGGGGGAGGCCTCGGGCATCCCAGAGGATAGCCTGGAGGAAGTGGGGAGGCTGATGGTGCAGTGAGACCCCAAAGAACTTGGGGTGGGTGGTGGGGGCAGGCAGCACAAACCCCTCATGCCTGGCCTCTTCCAGTGGCGACAGACCCACTCGAAACATTTAGTGCAGGGTCCCAGGATTACAAAAGCGTACTTTAGAATTGCCTCTATTCCAAATGGGTTAAAATTTTAGTGTTTAATTCCCAGTCAGGGCACATGCCTGGGTTGCAGGCCACGGCCCCCAGCAACCGCACATTGATGTTTCTCTCTCTCTCTTTCTCCCTCCTTTCCCTCTCTAAAAATAAATAAATACAAAAAAATATTTTAAAAAATTTTAAAGTGGCAGTGATGGTGATAATCAGCATTTGTATTTTATGCTACTGTATTCACCTGTTTCGTTTTCACCCTTAGCTTTCTAGAAATGTCAGCTGTCTGACACAATCACCCGTCCCCCAGAGCTCAGACAGACACACAACTCCCAAGGGGGCACCCTCGTGGACAAACACAGGTGTTTCCTTTTTACCCTTCAGGAACCACCAAGTAAAATCCGCGTTTTGCCGGGAGTGGGAGCAGCTGCTTGAGGCCCAAGTCAGACCAGCCTCCCTGCCCAGGGGCTCCTGGGAATTTTTGCAGTGGGGGACACTTGGGCTGTCCTGTGCATCTGCCTCCTTTCGCAGGACAGTGGCGGGGCTGGTGGGAGTGGGGGTTGGGCTTTGCCCTGGGCATGCTGTGTGGCGGTCTATCAGCTCCTCTGCTAAGTGTGGTTCCCGTCCCAGCTGTTGCTGCCTGAATTGTGTTTTCCCACGCCCAGGCCTGCCCAAGCTGTCACCAGCTGTGACCAGCTGTCAGCCAGTTGTTAGCACTTTGTTCCTCTCCCTGCCACGTGACAACTCCATCTTCAGCCCGGCAGACTCACAGACAGAGGCGCTCTAGGCCTGAGCACCCTGCAGTCAGGAGGAAAGCCCAGTGACAGACCCACTGAGGTGGACTCAGAGGGACAGACAGACACTCAGACAAACAGGAATGGGGTCAGAGAGATGGAATCAGAGAATTAGAAAGCAGGCTCGTGCATGCATGTGTGTACACACACACACACACACACACACACACAGACATACACGGGCTGACAGGGCCAAGGCCGCAAAGAATCCCTTTCCACAGACCATGGATCCTGAGAGCCGGAAGCTCCAGGTTGTTACCAGGGGCCTCACCAGCCCAGCTGCTCACAGTGCGGTCCTTGACCCAGACCCAGGATCGGAGCCTCAGCACCCTGGGAGCTGGGAGCCCCGCAGATCCCTGGCCCGGCCCAGACCTACGGCATCAAAATGTGCATGTCACAGGAGCCCTTGGAGACACCTGCACACTGAGTGCAGAGGGGCTGTGTTCGTCTCTCAGCAACAGGGAGTTTGAAGATGAAGTTTGCAGTGTACGCATGCTCACTGCACGTAACAAGAAGACCCGGCAGCGTGCACCAAGCCAGCCTTGGCTATCTCTCTTCTGCATTTGCCTCCCGGGCCCTGGTTCCTCCGTCAGCCCTCTCCCAGACGGTCCTGTGCGCTGCTGCCTTTGAGGCCCAAACTGAGAGGCTCACAGAGGCGGGAGGCTTTGGGGTACCCCCCCAAAGATGGAGCTCTCCACTCCTCTCCCCTCCTAATCGACAAACAAGGACAGCTGCCCAACCGCAAAACACTTGCCACACTCCCAGGCTGTTTTGATAATTTCTCTCACTCAATACACACAGCAGAACCGAATTAAGTACTGTTATTATTCCCATATCACAGATGGGAACATTGAGGCTTAGAGAGCTGGCCTATCCTCTGTCCAACAAGTGTCTGCAGGGGTGTCCAACCCATGGCCTGTGGGCTGCATGCCAGCCAGGATGGCTACGAATGCAGCCCAACTCGAAATTGTAAGTTTATTTAAAACCCTTTTTTTGTTCATCAGTTTTCATTAGTGTTTGTGTACTTAATGTGTGGTCCAAGACAACTCCTCTTCTTCCAGTGTGGCCCAGAGACGCCAAAAGGTTGGACCCCTGGGAAAGGATACCAAGTATGTGCCAGGTGGGGCACCAGCTGCTTTATGGGCCCTGCCCTTCCAGTGGTCAGATCCCTGACAGTGGCCCTCGGAGGGTGGGGCAAGCCAAGAAATCTCAGCTGCCTGACCACAGATAAGGGGGCTTTGTTCTCCACCGAATTCCATTCAGGCCTGTGGGCGGGCCGGCCACCTCCTTGGGTGCTATACAATTGGCTCCGAAACAACAAGAATGACAGTTATTATTTATTAATGACCTCAGGATCTGCTTGGCTCTACAAACAGGGCATCTCTTCCGACTCTCAGTCTCCAGCTCCCCCCACCCTGAAGGGGTTCTCCAGCCCTCAGCCTGTCACCACCTGAAGCTCGTCCCCTAGGACAGAGGGCAGGGAAGAGGAGCCGCCTGGAACATGCCCAGCTCTGGGGTCTGAGTGGAGAGAAGGGTTACCGTCTTATCCAGCTATCAGCTGAGTCTCCTGGGGCAGCTGACCTCACCCGCCTGGACGGGGACACTGGTCTGTCTAGAGGGCTGGGGGCATCAGAACAGTGTGACGGATCCATGAAGCTCTAAAGAGACGGCAGGGCAGTTGTGCCTCCACTCCAGGAACGGCTCCTCGAGCAGAAAACCATGTCCGGGTTTCATTTCGGAGATTATCTGTGAAATCATCACTTAGGGAACGTAGCAGGCATTATACTGGTTACAATTTCCATTTTGACAAAAATCTTGTTTCTTGTAGAACTTCCTACATCCTTGTTATGAAGAACAGGTGATCAAGGGGTAAGGCCACTCAGGGGTGATAGTAAAGTGAAGTGCCCTGGCTAATAAATTGTGTCATTATTTTAGGGATGTGGCTTGAAAATTATAAGTGTGTGGTAATGAAAAGACCTCTATTTCTCATGTTCTTGCAGGAAAAATAAGTAGTTTTGCTGGTCTGAGCCTCTCATAAAAATGGTTCACTTTAGGGCATAATTTCTGAGATTCCTTAGGAATGTAATGCTCATGCTTTAAGCAAGACCACCTGCTCTGAGTCCCCTTCGTGTGCCAGACCCTTCAATCTTACTTAATCCTTCCCACCGTCCCAGGAGGTAACCACCATCCCTGTTTCCCAGGTGCAAAAGCGGAGGCCCGGAGAGAAGCGCGGTGACTTAACTCAGGCCACACGGTTGGTAGCAGGAAAGGAACGTGAAGGTAGGATGCTGGGCCTCCAAAGCCTTACTTTCTGCTGTGAGACTGAGACCAGCTTCCTCCATGCAGAAGACTCCTTGCACGGCCCCGCCGGTGCACAGCAGATGACTTGGACCCGCAGAGGTGAGAGTCTCCTGTAAGCTGTGAAGGCCTACACAGAGGTCAGCACTTTGTACATCAAAGCTCTAATTCATTACAAGTAATTTAGAGCTTGTTATTTCCTCTGCCAGCGGAGCCTGGCTTTTGCAGAAGGAACCACCACGGGGTTCCTTGGATAATGAGCGTTTTAAAAAAAATGACTGAAGACAACTCTCCAGGAGCACAATCTGCTGCACGGAAGTGAGGGGCACGTCGAGCTGGGGAGAGAAATCTCTGGAACTGGAGGATTTTGCAAGAGGTGCTTAGCTGAGTGAGCCAAATGCTTCTGGTTACTCCAACCTGTTCACAGCTTTGGAGAAAGCGATTTTTGTTTATCTACGTGATTATTTATCATCACTATAGATGTAGTAAATCATGTTTATGTTAGGGTCTGAGAGAGTTATTATTTCCAATGAGGCTCAACAAGCTTTAGTAACCTGTTCAAGGTTATATATACAAGCATCACTTAATAGTAATGCACAACCATGTGGTCCAGCAATTCCATTTCTGGGTATACCCACAAAACACCAAAAGCAAAGACTTGAACAGATACCTGTGCACCAATGTTTATAGCAGCCTTACGCACAATAGCAAAGAGTGGAAACAACACAAATCTCCATCAATGAATAAGCAAAATGTGGTACATACACACGATGGACTATGATTCAGCCTGATAAAGGAAAGAAACCTTGAAGACATCATGCTAAGTGAAATAAGCCAGTCACAAAAGAACAAATATTACATGACTCCATTTACATGAGGTACCCAGAGCATGCGCAGTGACGGGAGGTGGAATGTTGGTTGCCGGGGCTGGGGGGAGGCGGAAATGAGGAGTGAGTCTTTAGTGGGTGTGGAGTTTCTGTTTGCGATAATGAGAAAGTTTGGGAGCTGAGTGGTGGTGATGATCACACAACATGTGAACACTTAATGCCTCTAAACTACACTGAAAAATGGTTAAGATGGTAACTCATGTTTCACATTACGTATATTTTTCCACAATTAAAAAACAAAGTCAATGTCCAACCATAATAATGACGGTTACCAATTATTGAGCGCCTGTTCAGTTTTCAGTACAACCTCGTGAAGTGGTTATTACTCTTCCACTTTCAAGATGAAGAAACTGAGGTTCCAAGTGGTGACATGATTGTCCTCCAACTTTTAAAGCCAGAAGTAAAGCTGGGATTTAAAGCCAGGTCTTCCTGGCAGGTCAGCCCCTCTCCTCGGAACCCCTCAGCATCCTCTGCACGGCCTTAGAAAAGGGTATTTGTTTCTTTCACAGAAAACTAGCAGCAAAAAGCATTTAGCCTTGGATTATTAGTTAGAAGCTGCCCCTGGCACAATTTCAGTGTGGCCTGGGGTTAGTTCCCCACCCCCCACACACACTTTGTACCTCAGTTTCCCCATCAGGCAAACTGGTAGCTGGCCTCCGAGTACATGTCCAAGTCCCACATTTCAACACTCTGTAACACTGCATAGCCTCTCAAACAGAACTGTCTTTAAAAAGAAGCCAAATTCTTAGGCTGACTTGAAGTCCCCTTTTGTCCCAGGCAGTCCTGGTTTCTGCCTGTTGGCTTTCAAAATTGTCCTGGTTTGGACGACACACTCACCTACAAATTCACCAACCAGGTTTTGTTCTGGCAACAAGTGACTTCAGACCTCAGAGCCAGAACTGCCTCTTAGAAATTCCTATTGCTATTTGGTTTGCAGCCGGTAACATAAAACCATCCAAAGGTTGCCAAGATCAGTGTTGCAGACTTTTTTCTGAAGTCACTCAATGGGGACAGTTGTATGGATTTTTGTTTGAACTGCAAACCAGAAACCCCAATGATTTTTTTGTTTCTGCTTCAAAGCTTCACATTTTTCTCTTAGCTATTGTCTGATAAGGGTTATTCTGTGATCTTTAAAAATACAATAATTCAGTGCAATGATTTTTTAAAAATGTAAGTGCCGGTTCAGCCCATGCAAAATGACTGACCTAGCAGCAGAGGTAAGAAGAGTAACCTTATGGGGTGTTCATGGGTTGACACCTAGAACCACACGTCTATTCTAATGGAGTGAGTCAGAAATTATCCTGTTATGTTCTTTGGTAATTTATTATTACTTTGAGAAGTCTTTCAATTTTTTATTTCACCTAAAAGTAATATATATTCAGTCTAAAAATATGAAAAATATAGAAAAAAGACAATAATTCTACTACTTAAGATGCCTGTTATTGAATTTTGATATATACTTCTAGTTATTTTTGTATTCACACATATATATTCTTTATCCAGAAATAAAGCATATGCTATTTCTCTTCTATAATGTACTTTCCCCCTAATGATATCAAACACTCTTTTCTATTTTATTAAATTCACTCTATAAAATAACTTTAATAGTTGTGAATATATCAAAATTTACTTAACTGTACCCCTATGTTCGATGTTATTTTCTCTAATTTTTTTGCTTTAAAAAACCAAGATGACTGAGGTAACCATTCATTTGTCTAAAATTTTGTGCATGTCTAAATTATTTTGGGAGAATGAATTTCTAGAAATGCATTTGCTAGATTAAAGGATGTACAGTTCTAAGGCTCCTGACATATTGCTAATATCATAGTCACCGATAACTTCCAAAACTTCCAGAAGCAACACATAGCAAGAAAAACTGAAAGGTCAATCTCACAGATCTAGACCTGTGCCCCACAATCCCCCCGCTGTGTGTCTCATCCTACGTTCCAAACCACCACTGACCAAACGCTCCCAACGTCTGTGGTGTCCTGAGATGCTGGCTACAGAGGAAAAAACACAGGACCAGGAGCCTGGACTCCTGACTTCTAATCCTGGGTCCACTCTCACCAGTTTTGGCCGTAAACAGGGTCCCTGGCCTTCAGGACCTAAGTTCCTCCATTCATTAAACCAGGGGATCAGCCAGATAATTATGTAAGGCCCTTTCTGCCTTTTCTGCCCTTCTATTGGAGATGAAAGGAAATGGATGGAAATGCAGGTAAAATATTAACGTGGTACTTCTGATTGTAGCTTGTTGATATAAGAGACATTCAAATGTGGAGAATTTTTTTATGAGTTTACTTGAGCCAAACTGACAACAGATGCCGGGGAATAAGATCTCAGATACATTACAAAATAACAGTCTTGCAGTTTGTATGCATTAGAAATTCAGAAGGAAGAGAAAGTACGTGAAGGTGGGAGGAAGCAAGGCGGGGATCAGATTATGGGGTAGTTAAGATTTTGTGGTTTCGTGAAGGTGGTTTACAGTTTATTTCAAAGGTGTGTTAACCTAGATGCACAGAAACAATAGGCAGGGCTTGCTTAAGGCAAAGGTAAAGCTTTTACTAAAAAGTTATGTGTCTGGGGCATGACTACTGGCCAGGCCTGCCCAGCTAGGAATTAATGATCAGGTCGCCTTGGGAGGATACTTTTCATGGAACCCCTTTTCCTTTTCGTCCACCAGCTCCCCATGCTTTCTTTCCCCTCAGCTCGACCCCCACCCCCCCAGGTCTCTTACATCTTCCCTGTGCTTGGCTGCATTTCATCTTCTCTCATTTCACTCTAAAACTCTTGGACAGGCTTCAGCCCGGTGGCTAACGATGCCCTTGGCCTTTTTGAGTCATTAGAAATTAGAAGTAATCTTTGCCCAATGTGCTTCTTTGCAGTTTATCTGGTGCCTTTGAAATGCAAATCACCCCTACCTGCAGTTGGGGAAAACTGGACTCCCAGCCTGCTCCGTAGCCTGCTCCACGCCACAGGGAGCGGGCCTCTGCGGCTGCTGCCCAAGATCAAAGGGGCATTGTGCACCAGAAGTCACCACCCGAAAACCTAGATTAGGGAGTGCTTCCGTCCCCATTAGGCTTTAATATCAAACCTCTCTACATGGGTAGGACGTGGGGTCTCTGGCCGCTGGGCTCCAAGCAGTTCAAGAAAAGAAGCTATTGTAACATTTCAGAGGTGGGCCGAGGTGCCCGGGAAAGTTGTCTCTCTAATCTGTCTTGATCCAGAGCGAATCAAAGTGGGGACTCGGGAGCTTGCTGCCCTGGAGTTGCACGGAGGAGGTGCTAACACTGGCATCTGCGATTAACTAACTAACTTCCTGCAGCCAGCCGATGAACTAACTAACTTCCGGCAGCCAGCCGTGTCTAGGCGGCAGAAGCCCCAAGGGCTTCCGTAGTACTTTTGCCTTCTCTGCCTTCCTGCCGCAGGAACTAGTCCTGACTGGTCAGCGGCGGTCGGCAAGCTCTGGCCGGCGGAAGTGGACTGTGATGGTGCCCATCCCCGCAGGTTTCCACACTTCTCACTTGGGTTGCCTGGGCCCCGCCTCCTCCTTCTAGCAACGCCCCACGGACGGACACACCCATTATCTCCACCCCCTCCCGGAATCCCTCGGAAGTGAGAGAAGGAATGCAGAAGGCACCCACCCGAGGACCGAGAGAACAAGAGACGACCGAAACCCAGAGATACCCCTGACGTTCAGAAGCTGGGAAACAAATGGATGAGTGGTAACTGATTTAGCGGAAAGAATGACCTTTCTTCAGTAGGCTGAGTTAACTCAAGAGGAGACAACAGCAAACGAGATGTCAGCAAGCTCTGAAGCACAATAGATGGTGTCGTACTGAGAAGAAAAGCCAACCCAACTTCCTTCATTGGACCAACCAGAAACATAGTTGTGAGCCCTAGAACTGCGGACAGGCCCCGAATGCGAGGCCCAGGTTTTCTCTGGAGTCCAGGATTCAGAATGGGACTAAAAACCGGAGTTCTAGCTAAATGTCTTCAGCAGGAGCAGCTAGACCTCCAGCGGTGTGCGCACTTACCCCATGCGCCCATTTTGACGGAAGCCCGAAAGTTGACTCCCTGAAGTCATTGAATTGCAGAGGGTATCTATCGTCTTAGAAACACCAGGCCCAGCTGAAGGTAGAGAGGACACTGTTGGGTCTTAGAAGCCAGGGGACAAAGTCGAAGTCCATCCAGCTGCAGAGTAATATGGCCCCGCCCCCAGGCCCTTGGCTCTGCCTGCCCCTCCCAACAGGTGGTTCCCAGGTCAGACCACAGCTCCCCGTGGTCTTACATTTTGGCAAGAGAATGGAACAGTTCCCAAAGCAGGCATTGCTGAAAACAAGCAAAGAGGATCTATGAACACTGACATTTGAAAGTTCACCCAAATACCGAGTCAGGTCCCTCTCTCCCCCACACCGTCACATTACGTGAAAGCCTACCAGTTAGCAAACCCCACACATGCGCACAAAGCTCTTAGGGCCTCCCTTCTGAATACAGGTACACAGCCAAAGATCATCCCATTTCTGTAGCAAAACTCCCATAGGGAGCCAAAATGACTTGAAAAAGGGAACTCGGGCCATTCAGAAGGCCCTTATCGGAGTGTTAGGAAACCCAGAGTGTGTTTCCAGAGAAACCACGCAAGAAAATTTCCCAGAACTAAAGGATGTAAGGTTTTTTTTTTTTTAGTGGAAATTGTCCTCCAAGAATATAACACAATGCATTAAAAAAGGTACATTGTTATTAAATTTAATAGTAATATAAAAAGGATATCCCAAAAGTTTTCAGGGGGAAAAATGAAAAACTAGAACCAAAAACATGTAAAAACTGTCTTGAGAATTCTGAGGGAAACTGTTTTTCAAACAGAGAATATTATAATCATCTAAATTATCTGTCAAATGTCAGTTGAGAAGAAAAGCCCGGACTCGAAATATCTTGTCTATGGGCAGACCACCTTGAGCATGCCTAGTCTCATCTGATTCTGGAAGCTAAGCAGGGCTGGGCCTGATTAGTGTTTGGATGGGAGACCCTCTGAAAATAATGGGTGCCACAGGCTTTTGCGGGGAGGGGAAGAAAGCTCTCCAAAACTTCTGTCCCATAAATCCTTTCCCAGTAAGTTACCGCAGAATATATTCCACCAAAATGAGAGGTTTAAGAAAGTAAAAGGTATGGGGTCTAGCAAAGATGGAGTAATAGGGAACAGAATTTTTTTTAAGAAAAATTTTATAAGCATTTATTTGAGCCACACTGTTGACATATGGCGGGGGGCAAGATCTCAAAGTAGGAGTGTGAGAAAGATTGGAGAAAGCAAGGCAGGGATTGCATTACAGGATAGTTAAGATTATGTGCTCTCTGGAGGGTTAATACCCACTTCAAGGGGTATGGCTTCTGATATTTCAAAGGTGTGCTAACCTAGATGTCCAAGGGCTGGCTTACAACCTTTCACTATAGAAGTTATAGGCCTGGGGCATGATTGACCCCCACCACCTGCTCAGTTAGGAATTTATGATCAGATCAGCCTGTGAGGTTACTTTCCATAGACCCAGCGGAGACCAGATTTACACTCCCACCTGAAACAAATGAAGAACCAGACACAATCTATGAAACCATGACTCTCCAGATATCGGACACCAGGTGACAAAGGCAAGTGGTCCCTGAGAGAGGAGAGACAAAGCGAGCCTCGTGGTGCAGGAGGACCCCCTCCAGGCAGAGCGCAGAGGTGGGGCTGGACATCTGGGAAGTCAAGGCAGCTGGCATTCATAGAATAGAATGCTTGAGTCCAGAGAGCTGCACGGAGAGAAAATGAGAGACCTGAAGAGGGTCCTCTTAAGTATACAGCTGAGTACAGCACTCTCTCTTATGCACAAAGGATACATTTCAAAACCCTTAGTGGGTATCTGAAACCACAGACAGTACCGAACCCTATATATACTATGTTTTAGTCGACATGTACATACTTACCATAAAGTTTCATTTATAAATTAAGCACAGTGAGAGATTAACAGCAATAATTAATAACAAAATGGAACGATTTTAATAATGTACTGCAATAAAAGTCATAGCAAATGTGGTTCCTCGAGCTTTCTAGTAATTTTTATATTTTTCAGTCCAAACCTATTTCTGAATCTGTGGAAACCATCCCTCACTTGCAGTAAATGGTGTCATTCATCTCGGGGGATCCCTTGCCGAAGTCTTCATGTGGGCTCAGAGCTTGCTGGCACAACACATTGCCATCAATCCAAATGCATTTTCTGTCCATGTCTTCCACCCAGAAATGTAATGCCTTTTCCATCTTGATTAAGCACTTAGCACACACTGTGCTTGTAACTTTTGCAGTTCGAGGTGCAACAGCAAAGCTAGCACAGATTTCTTTTTCCATCTTCACAATTTCACGGGTAGAAGATTCATTCTCACTGTAGATCTTAGCAACCTCAGCATACCATTTTTTTTCTTTCTGTATTAAGGTGAGAACTTTCACCTTTTCCCTTTAACAGAAGCATTTTACAGTTTCTTTTTGGGATATCCGAATTGTCACCATCACTACTCTTGCACTTGGGGGTCATTATTGAGTGAAATAAGGGTGACTTGAGCACAGACATTGTGACAGCATGACAATCATTCTGATAACCCCGATGACCACTAAGGGAGGAATGGACAAGTGGGGAGCAGATTCAGTGCGGAGACAAAGGACAAAGGGATGATTCAGGTCCAGGGAGGGACAGAGCAGGACAGCACGAGATTTCATCACACTACTCAGAACAATGTGCAGTTCAAAACTTATGAATTGTTTATTTCTGGAACATCCCTTTTAATATTTGTGACCATGGATGACTGTGGGTAACTGAAGCCTCAGAAGGGAAACTAATGAGAGATTACTGTACTTACTGTATATGTGTGGGCAAACTACCAAGGTCAAGGAGAGAACCATTAGAGGGATTCAAGGGAGCGGGGCTGATACTACTGCCCGCTCCCTGGTCAGACTGCAAAATCTCACTATTCATGAGGCTTTAGCTAAAGTGCTAAGAAGGGCTTTGCCCCAGTCTTGGGGGAAAATTAACCCTAGATTAACCATTGTTTTGATTCAGCCTCACAAAGATTAAAAGCAAAAACCAAAAGGGTTGTTCCCATGTAATTTCACCTCAACTTAGAAAATAAGTCAAGAATAGTTTCAGAAATACAAAAGTATCCAGCACCGCACATAAGTAAAATGTATGAAAAAGAGAACTAATAAATAAAATGCCTGGATAAATATACAGAATGTTATAATGGACATTTCTGTAAAAGATAACACTAGTTACAGTAAAAGTATTAACAACAGACTGTGAAGTTGACAACATGTATAGAAGTACAACGTGTGGGAATATTACTACAAAGGCCTAGGGGGTGATATGGCAGTTCATTGTCACGCGGTTCTTAGACCTCGTAAGACTCTGAGCCAGAAGTGCTCAAAGCCGCTTCAGGATTTCTGACCTTCAGAAACTGGTGACAAAAACTCTCAGAAAACTATGAATGGAGGAGAACGTCTTTAATCAGCTAAGGGCATCTACAAAGCCCCTAACATTAACCTTGCACAAAGACTGAGTGAGTTCTTCCCAAGGTCAGGTTCAAGGTAAAGAACGTTATAGTAACCATTGCACAAAGGCAAGAAAAAGAATCAGAAGACTACCCTGGCTGGTGTAACTCAGTGGATTGAGCGCAGGCTGTGAACCAGGCATCGCAGGTTCGATTCCCAGTCAGGGCACATGCTTAGGTTGTAGGCCATGTCCCCCAGCAACCACTGATGTTTCTCTCTCTCTCTCTCCCCCTCCCTTCCCTCTCTAAAAATAAATAAATAAATAAACAAAATCTTTAAAAAAAAAGAATCAGAAGACATCTAGATCAGAAAGAAAGAAAACTGTCTTATTACAGCTGACATGACCATCTACAAATAAAAAAATTTTTGAATTTGATAAATATGCGGCTAGAATGACTGAGTTTAGCAGACTTGGCAGTATACAAGATCAACATGTAAAAATCAGTTTGTATTTCTAAAGACTAGCAACAAAAAATCAGAAATTGAGATTTAAAAATCAGTACTGTTTATAGTAGCATTAAAAATATTAACATGTGAAGTTTACTGTTTGTTAATTACACCATAAAGCTGTTAAAAATGAAAAGAGCTAAAAGTCCTTTAAACAAAGAAAAAAGACCTGGTATATAGGACTTTGGGAATCCAACACAAGAAACAGGAGATGGAAATGCCCAGGAAGACGGTCAGCAGAAGGCTGCAAGCACAGCTGGTCGGGAGGGGACCCACACTCCAGACAGAAGAGGAGGAGGGAGGAAGGACGCTCCCAGGGAACAAGTGAAAGACACAGTTTACTTTGTGTGTTCAAGTGCACTAATTAAAATACGAAGGAAATGCAGCTGTACTGGAGAGTTTGAGGATGAATTAAAGATAGATGCATAGGAAGCTAAGTAAACAAAATGAGGCAATTACTAATTCTAAAGAATGCCAAAAAGTTGTACAAGACAGGAAATGTAATGGGTGTACAAAAAGGGGCTCCATTCCAAACATATTTACATAGGCATAAAAATGTAAGTAAAGACTATTTATTTTGTCCTAAATTTTTTTTATTAATTGAGATGACATTTGTTAATAACATTATGTAAGTTTTAAATGTACAACTCTATAATGCATCAGCTAAGATTCTTTATTTTAAATTATGTTTTATTGATTATGCTATTACAATTGTCTTGATTTTTACCCCTTTGTTCCCCTCCACCCAGCCCACCCCATTCCCTCAGTTAGTCCCTCCAACGTTGTTCATGTCCGTGGGTCATGAGTATAAGTTCTTCATTTCCTGTACTGTACTCTGTATCCCCATGGCTATTCTGTGACTACCAGTTTGTGCTTCTCAGTCCCCTCACCTCTTCATCCATTCCTCCACACCCTCCTCCCATCTGACAACCATCAAAATACTCTCCATATCCATGATTCTGTCTCTGTTTTTCTTGTGTGCTTAGTTTGTTTTTTTAGATTCAACTATTGATGGATATGTATTTTTGCCATTTTATTGTTCATAGTTTTGATGTTCTTCTTTTTCTTAAGTAAATCCCTATAACATTTTATATAATAATGGTTTGATGGTGATGAACTTCAGTTTTTTTCTTATCTGGGAAGCTCTTTATCTGCCCTTCAATTCTAAAGGATAGTTTTGCTGGGTAGAACAATTTTTGCTATAGGTCCTTGCTTTTCATGACTTTGAATATTTCTTGCCAATCCCTTTGAGCCTGTAAAGTTTCTTTTGAGAAATCAGTTGATAGTCTTAGGGGAACTCCTGTGTAGGTAACTAACTTCTTTTTTCTTGCTGCTTTTGAGATTCTCTCTTTATCTTTAACCTTCGCCATTTTAATTATGGTTTGGGCCTCTTTGTATCCATCTTGTTTGGTATTCTCTGTACTTCCTGGACTTGCATATCTATTTTCTTCACCAAATTAGGGAATTTTTCTTTCATTATTTTTTCAAATAGATTTCCAATTTCTTGCCCTTTCTGTTCTCCTTCTGGCACCCCTAGTATGTGAATGTTGGACCTCTTAAAGTTGTCCCAGAGGCTGCTTATACTATCCTCAATTTCTGGATTTTTTTTTTCCTTCTCGTTGCTTTGATTGGTTGTTTTTTGCTTCTTTATGTTCCAAATCATTGATCTGATTCTCAGTTTCATCTACTCTATTGCTGTTTCCTTATAAATTGTTGTTTACTTCAATTAGTGTATCCTTCATTTCTGACTAGATCTTTTCTATGTTGCTGAGGTCCTCACTAAGTTCCTTGATCATTCGTATAACCAGTGTTTTGAACACATTGTTATCTGCATCTGATAGATTACTTATTTAGTTCTTGAGTGGACCTGTAAATTGGGTGGGGTGGTGTCTCTGGGGATATCCAAGATAGGTCAAACAGTGTAAGCCAGGTTGATGGAGTCTCAGATATGGCACCAGCTGCCAGCTCTATAGCTCTTTGGGGGGAGGGTTAGGAAAAAGAACAGTGGCCTCTGCTCGCCTTGATGCCACACACTTTAGTTTTTCTTGTATATCACTGGTGCCCTTCAAGCTGCCAACGTAGGGCTGGAGCTCAGAGACAGTGAGTCTGTTTAGGTGAGATCATGTGTGGGTTCTTCAAGATGAACTGCTTAGGGCTCTAGAAATTTTTGCACTGACTCAATCCCCACTGGTTTTTACAGTCAGAAATTGTAGGGACTTACCTTCCTGGCACTGGAACCCAGGGCTTGGGAGATAGGTATAGGTCTGGGACTCCTTGCTCCCAAGATATCCCTCCCAAATTTTTATCCACTACACATGAGGGTGGGGCCAGCTCATTCCATGTCTGTGACCCTCCTACCAGTTGGGATGGATGTGGTTTCTTTAATTCCATAATTGTCATTCTTCCATTCCACTCAATTCCCGATGGTTCCAAGCAATGGTTGTTCAATATTTTAGTTTTAATTTTGATGTGGTTGAGAGAAGAGGCAAGCCATTTCTGCTTATGCTGCCATCTTGACCAGAAGTCCTAAGATTCTTTATTTATCCAAAAAGTCACATAATATTGGGAGAAAGGGAGAATGAGGAGTAGAAATTGGTGTGCAGCTGAGTGCTTGTGTAGAGTGTGGAAGAGGAATCGACTCCATTACCAAGAAGTCAAAAGACAAAAATCATAAAGTCTTATGTGAGGTGATGGATGTGTTAATCAACCTGCTTGTGGTAATCATTTCACAATATGTGCGTTTGTTATCATCATCACATTGTATACTTTAAGCGTACATGATGTTATATGGTGATTTTATCTCAATAAAGCTGGAAACAATAGTAACATAAGTGTATTGTTTGGACAGATGGAGGTGGACACTGGAGACCTGGCTGAAAGGAAGAAGCAGTTGCCTCTGGGGAGTGGGAATAAGGGTAGGAAAATAGCCAGGCAGCAGACTACTGGTTGTCATCACAAGCCAATAGTCTCTGACTTTTTAAACTATACACAAATAACCCTGTGACCCAAAGAATATAAGAAAATGTATGGAAAGAATCCTGGGAGAACATTAATAACAATGAAAACAATGTTTTTGACTCTGTTTTCCCCATCTATTTGTAGTTGTCCAGAGTTTTTCCAAGGTTATTTATTACTTCTATAAAAAATATTAAATGAGTCAATAAATGTAAGTGCACAAAACCCATCCTGTTTACAATTTGCAATAAGGTAGAGGAAAAGACTTTGAAAAAAAAAACAGTAGAAACTGAGATGGAAAACCCCAGAGCCAGAGCATCTGGCAGTGGTTCTGGTCCACAGGGTCCCAGAGCAGCTCTCCCTGGGAAATCACCCGGGATCACTCCAGGATAGAACCCGAGCTTCCTGAGAGCCACGTGCTTGCTGACTACTGCAAGGGGGAGACCTCTAAAGCACCTACTCATGTACAACAGCAACAACAACACAATTTGAAAGGTTGACCTAAGATTCCTGCCGTTGCTAACAGGCTGCCTTCCCATGCTTACAACTTAACCTCAAAACACCTCCAATTTGGCAACTTTGATGTTTCGTGGATCTCTCCTTTAGGAGGGAAGTGAGAGAGAGGTGAAAGGGGGCAAGGTGAGTACAAAGGGCAATGAGGAAGAGTTGAGGTCTATTCTAAAGAGAACTTCCTAAAAGTTTCCAGGGGAAAAAGTTAGAAAATGGGTTCTTTGCACATGTTATCTCATTGAATTCCAAAAATAATTCACATTTCTCTTTTGACAGAAAAGGAATCAAATGCCACTAGAGGTCAAAGAATATTTTCAGGTTCACCAAAGTCAGAATTTGAACCCAAGACTCCTCCCACCTTCCTCAGCCCCTTTCTTCTTTCCAGGCTTCCTTTATTATTTTTTTTTCCTTCTGAAGATATTTATATGGCACCCAGGCAGGACACTAAACCCTGGTCCGGATCTTCATGGAACTTACACTCTAGTGGGAGATCCAGAAAGTAAAATAAACCAAAAGAATAAATAAATAAACAGTATGGTCTCAGATACTTGTTAAGACTGTGCAGCAGATAAAACAGGGAGCTGCCATAGACAGTAACTAGGCCAAGGTGGGGGTGGGGTGCTTTAGAGTAAGTGGTCAGGGAGGGAGCAGTGTTTGAGCTGAACCCTGCATGACAAGCTGTGGAAAGACTGATCTAGGAGCAAGCATTTCAGGGACAGAGAATAGTGAGAGCAAAGACCTTGAGATAAAAGTGAAAACAAGTTATCCAATTCCAAATCCACGTTCTTTCTCCCATCCCACGCTGAGCCCATTGGCAGGGATCCGAACACTGATATGTTATTGATATGACTGCCCGCCCTGTCTGGTGTGGAGTTCCCTGGAAAGCCGACTTTGAAACTGAGATTAGAGTGCAGGGAGGTTACTGGGGAGAGCTCTTGGGAGCTGCACCAGGGAGGAGTGAAGGCAGCGGGCTGGCTAGAGGGAGGAGTGGAACTCTGCTGTAGTCTCAAGACACTTTGCACAAGGACCCTGACCTTGGCATAGCAGACTCGCTGAACTTGAGAATTCAACCATCCCTGGAGCTTTGCTGCCCTTGTAATTAACTCCTGGACCTGATACTTGGCCTTTACTGCCTTCAGTTGGCAGGAGATGATTGTCTCGTGATGTGCTACCAAAGAGGTCTTCTGGCTTTCACGCTTGACCTTATTGATCAATCACTCTCAGCCCTTCATTGCCTGAATCATTCTTAACAACAGCCACACTACTCTACTGTCCTCCTTCCTGCCTGCCTCTCAGACACCTGAGGTCTTGCCCCTTACCCCCCATGGATTCCTCTCCATAGATATTCCCCCCAAGTTCATCCTGGAGCTTTTAACAATTGCTTGAGGCAAGCAGGGGACCATGGACAGCAAATGATGGGCCCTCATGGCCAGGTGGCTGGTGAGTGATCGAACCCCAGACTCTAGGGTAGAGTGTGCCTTCTCAAACCATTTCTGGAACCACAATCTCTGAGTGAGAGGTGGGAGGTACAGTAAATTTATTGGGGAATGCCTTTAAGATCAACCCCTGTGAGGGCAGTAAAGGAGGTAAGATGGGCCAGAAGGAGCTAAATTCTAATGCCTTTGCAACAAGGGCCTCAGCTTATCTCACAGAGAGATCTACAGTTGTGGTGGCTCTTCTGAGCTATTCTAAATTAAAGCAGGGGGGCTGCAGCCCCTTAGCAACCAATCACTGGATTGAGCTGCCTTAGGGAGGGGCTCATGACTTTGAGCAACTTGACTTCAGCCAATGGTAGTGTCCAGGAAGGGGCTTAGCTGGGAGCCATCAGCAGGCATGAGCACTTTGGTCCTGATGGGGCTTCTGGGGAGTGCACAGGGACAGCCACCGCAGCCCCTCTTTGGACACTTCTAATGCAAAGAACAACTAGCTTCCTTTCCTGAGGCATCCATAAAATCAACATCTGGAGGCTGGGAGCCCGAGGCCCATTACAAGTAGCAAAAAAAATTTGGACAGGATGCATTTAATCTTGAGTTAATGGTACAATGGCCTGCCAAGATAAACTTCTCAACCTCAACATATTTTATTTTGAAAAAAAATGTTATTGTCAGGTACAAGGGAAATTCCTCCTCACTTAGGCCACTGTGCCAGATGACATCATGGCTGGATGGGGCCTCTTGTTGGGTGTGTTATCTTTTCCATCTGAGTAGATCTCTCCCCACAGGCCTATCTCCCAAAAAGCTGGCCTCAGTTACTAAGTAAATCTGGCCTTTGACGGCTGCAGGAAAGGAAAGAAATGTGACTTGAAAACAGAAATTTTTTGATGTCATGTTTCTAAACACCAGATATGTTGGATTTTTCCCCCACCACCACCCCTGCTCTGAGTGGAAATCGAGTGGTAGTTAAAGGGAGCACTTTGAACTTAATTTTCATCCCTTAGATTTTTTTTTTTTTGAGCACCTACTATGTGGTCTGTGTGGTGGTAGTTAATAATAGTGACCACTGTCCACTACCTGTTATGGGCCAGGTGCTGTGCAGATATTACTTTACATACTTGTGAGGGCTGCAGGAGGTAGATGGATGTGGAAATTGTCCCAGTGGTCTAGAAGGAGACAGGGGGGCTCAGCTAGATTGAGCAACCTAACCAAGTCAGTGGTGGAGCCCTGTCTGTGATACAGGCCTTTGGCGTTAAAATCCCAGGGCTTTTCGTCTATCATGGAGTCTGTCAGAGAGAAGAAACTCAGTAAATGTGTGTTGAAGGGTGGTTGAGGCAATTGGGTGGACAGCAGGGGTACGAGTGGGGACAGCAGTTCTTTGCCGGCCCTGTGCCTGCTTCCATGGCCTGCAGGTTGGCCTTTTGGGAAGACCCTGGCATTCCTGGAGAACTCTAGAAACTCTAGAGCTCTCTAGAGATGCCATCAGCAGCCCAGCCCTGGGCAGTAATCTCTACTATCAGAACAGGAGGTTCATGCCCAGGAATGGGGAGGCCTCTCAGCCCTGAGTGGTCAGTTCTCTGCCCCAGGAAAGCTGTGGGGGGCTGATGTGGTACTCAGAAGCAGGAGGGCTCATGGGCTTGGTTCCTGCAGCTCCACCCTTGGGAGCTTGCCTTGAGGGCTAAGATAGAGCTAGGGATGGAATAGGATGGGAGAGAGAAGCAGGGTGGTTGTAGAACCCACCTTCATTACAGAATCTCAAAGCATGAAGTGAAGTGCTGAGAATAAACACATCTTAGCTTTGGGCATGGGTCAATGTCAAATCCTGGCTGTGTAGTCACTTTTTCAGAGGCATTTTTCTGCTCAGTGAGGTTGGCAGGGCTGAGATCCCCAGTCCCATTTTCAATAAAGGGATTGAGACTCAGAAGAGATACCTGACTTGCCAGGATCCCCTTGAAGCACCAAGGCCAGGGTCTCCTCCAAGTCTACTGCTCTTTTTGCCTCTCACCCCCATGGCATCTGAGCCAGGACCCTGGGAGGGAACAGCATATTCTAATAGAAGACAGGCTTTGGACTTAGAAGAGCTGGGCTTGGATCCTGGGTCACGAGCTGAGTGATCTTGCATAAGCGACTAGCTCCTCCTAGCCTCCATTTTCCCATCTGCGAAATGGAGCAAATGATCCTATATCCCAGAGATTGTTCTGAGAATAAAAAGGTATCATAGCTGTAAAGAAGCTGGCCCATGCCGTTTGAAATAAATCTTACATCTCTTTCTCCATTCTCTGAGAAGTGCAATTATTCCTACACAGATGTGGGATGATTATTATATAATTTATTTTTACCGGTCTTACTCTAAAAATAAGTTGAGGAAGCTGATGTAATGACAAGCCCGAAGTGGAAGGGATCTTTGTCCCTTCAACCTTTGCTCTCCAAGCGTCAGGGCAGGTGGGCACGTCTTCTTGGAGATGCAGGAAATAGAAGGAGGCACAAGGCATCCGTTTAATAGTCACCGTGCCGGGCCAAGGAGAAAGCTTATGGCCTGCTTCTCCCCAGGGTTCTTCCTCACTCGGCGTTGAACTTCTTGCTTGGCTGTGCTGAACTTACCGCTGAGCATTTTCAATGCTCTTCCCTCTGCCAGGGACTCTCTCCATCTGACTAACTTAGCTTGAATGTCACTTCATTAATTCATTCATTCATTCATTCAGTACAGTCTGCTGTTATATCCTAGTGGGCAGACAGTCAAGAAACAAGTATACATGTACATGTGATATACAGTCATCCCCTCATATCCATGGGAGAGGCATTCCAAGACCCCCAGTGGATGCCAGAAATCCAGGATGGCACCAAACCCTATATATACTATATTGTTTTCCTATACATACCTAATGTAAAGTCTAATTTATAAATTGGGCAGAGTATAAGGGTAATGACAACAACAAAGAATAAAATATGACAATCATAGCAGTATACTGTGTATTTCTCTCAAAATACCTTATTGTACTGCACACACCTTTTCGCTTAAAGGAAACACTTCACAGTTTCTCTTTGACACATTTGAATTTCTGGCAGCATAACTCTTGCGCTTTGGGGACATTATTAAGGAAAATTGGGGTGACCTGAACACAAGTACTGAGATAGCACAACAGTCAATCTGATGACCGAGACAGCTACTGAATGAGGGACGGTGTGAGATTCTATCACTATATTCAGAATGGAGCACAATTTAAAACTTGCGAATTGCTTATTTGTGGAATTTTTCATTTAATATTATTGGACTGTGGTTGACCACAGGAAACTGAAACCATGGAAATCGAAACTAAGGATGGGGGGTACTACTGTGTGTATGATTCCTGCCCTGATATGAGCTATGAAGAACAAAGAGCCAGGCAAAGTTGTAGAGGGTGGTGGTGCCAGTTTGGACATGCTGCTTGAAGAACGTGTTCAGAGTGAAGTCCAGACGGAAGTGAGGGATGGAGGGGGATGGGCATGGTCATCAAGGTGGGGGCAAGTCAAATGCAAACACTGAGGAGAAATAAACTTGGAGTGTGTGCAGAGAAGAGGGAATAGGGCCCAGGTGCCCCCCACCCCCACCCTTGCTGGGCCTGGAACCTGAGTGGCCATTGAGGGGGGACTGGACTGTCTTTGTGAACTTCCTCAAGCTCCGACCTTCTAAGAGCCAAAGAGCCTTGAGCCCCCGGCTGGTTGGCTGGAGAAGGGAGCATTTAGGACCAGGTGCTGCAGTTGACCCAGGTGAGCCTGTGTTCTGCTGCCCGGTACAGGCCACCTGTCCAGGGCCAGATGGGCACAGGTAGGACTGTGCAGTGCGTTAGGCACACCTGTCACTGTCAGCCTGACTCAGAGATGGGAGTCTAGCTAATCCACTCTGAGAGAGACCCTGGGGGTCATCACACTCATCTTCCCACTCAGGGCACAACTCCTCTGTCTTGGTCCCCAGGCCTGCCCCAACCAGGCACCACACAAACCAGGTGGTGCAAAGCACGGCACTGTGTGCCCTCCCAGTCATGTGCATGAGAAGTCTGAAGCCAAGGTATTTATTGTCAGGGCTGTGCTCCCTTTGAAAGCTTCTGGTGGTTTTCTGGCAACTTTGGGATCCCTGGATTTGTAGCTCCATAGTTCCAATCTCTGCATTCGTGGTCACATGGCATCTCCCTGTGTGTCTGTCTTCACATGGCTGTCTTTTTATAAGCCCACCAGTCATGTTGGATTAGGGGTCCACCCTACACCAGTATGACCTCGTCCTAACTAATTACATCTGCAACAACCCTATTTCCAAGTAAAGTCACATTCTGAGGTCCTGGGTGGTAGAACTTCAACAGATCTTTCTTTTAGTGAGGGGGCACAATTCAGCCCATAACCCCCTCCCTGCCACCCAGGCAAGGGGCCTCTGGGCTCCTGATGGGCACTCCCACTGAAGGGAGCATGCGGCCTTAGATGCAGCCAAGTCTGTGGCTGGAGATTTCCCTCTTCACCCTGTCTCCCTCCTCCAGTCCTCCCTCTCTCCCAGAAATATTTATCAAGGAATTTACACATTCCAGGAACAGGGCCAAGCCCTGGGTGCCCAACAGTAAACAAAAGAGATGGAGGGAAAGGCTGTCATTACATCACCCTCGCCTACGGGTCCTAGGTTCCCTTGAGGCCACACACAACACCCTGGCCACACCCTGAGCATGGCCCTTCAGATATCCAAAGACAGTGATGGGCTCCCCAAGGCTCCTGTGGATGAACACCCTTGGCTTCGTGACTTATTCTGCATAATAGGGTGATAGGTACTCTGTGGTCCTGACCAGGCATGGTTGAGTGTGACAATGTATGCTATGGATAAGTACACTGAGACCACAGGTGCACACCAGAAGTGTCCCATGCTGACTGCAACATATGGTCACGTCATGGGGCACAGTCTCCATGTCTTTCCTCACCCAGGCTGCTCTCTTCTGGATGTTTTCTAGTCTGCCTCCTCTTAAATCACTGTTCCCAGAAGGAACTACCATGTGGGTCTGGCGCAGTGGAAAAAAACAAACAGGTAAAGAGGTCATTTCAATAAATGTGCCAAACACTGTTGCAGAGGCATGAGGATGGTATCTGGGGAACCCAAAGGGAGATGCAGTGAACTCTTTCTGAGAAAGTGGGGATTGGCTTCACACAGGGCCTGATATTTGAAAGGGATCCTTATAGGTGAGCAGAAGTTTCCCCTATCAGGACAGGGTGGGGCATCTCAGGAAAGAATGTCTTTGTCACATCTCAAGGTAGAGGAGAGAGCGGACTCCCTGCTCACCTGTTGCCATATTTTTTTTGTTGTTTCTTTTCGGTTCCAGTTGACATACAACATTACAGAGACTCACATTATTTTTCATAAAGCCTGATGAGATCTCATCAGTTGCTGGCCTATTTTGGGCTGGTCTAACCCTAAATTATCATGAGAAGGATGCACCTGTCCGGACAATAGCAGTTCATTCCCACTTCTAACCGTCTGATTTTTTCTAAGGAAGAGCAGCCAACATACGTAGGCCAAATTTGGCAAATACAGCATCAGCAGCCTAGTCTAGGATCCTTCACATTTCCAGGCCCCCGTGGGAGTGAGTGGTAGACAAGCATTTGTTGAAAACAAGCTTCATTCTGGGGAGGCAACCATCACTCATTATCGTCACTTTTCTCAAAGAGGTCATTCTAGTGAGCAAGATACAGTGCATGCATGCGATCGACTGTAAGTCATGACCGAGTATCTAAGGATGGTTACACACCTTTATAAGTTTACTGTGTATTTTGGAACACAGGGAAAGTTGCATGTAATTCCAACCAGAAAGGCACATTTGGCTTTCACTGAAGACCTTTGAGAGCCTTGATAGTCCAGTCAAATGTCAGGGTGGAGAGAGGTGGCCCAGAGGTGTGAACATACAGCAAATGAGTGAGATAAAAACAGGCTTGGGGCTGTCTTGTGGCGGAGAGGAGGGAGAAGCAGGGGCAGGTCAGGGAGATGCCTCAGCAGGCAACAACTAGGAGCTGCTGGGATAGCAGGCCACCGCCATGCATAGACAGCCATCCACAAACTTGCCTTCCCTCTGGCAAAGGTCTAAATGCAAGTTTGGTGACTGCTCCGGGCAGAGGTAAAAGTAGTGAGGAGCAAGGTGGATCCTGGAAGCCCCACAGCCAAAGCTCACAGCACCACCTCTGGGTAGCCTTGTCATTGGCTTCACCCTCTTCTCCCACCCGCCTTGGGAGGCCGGCCTTTCAGTAGCTGCCTGGCATCCCTCCCCCACTGTGCACGGTGGCGGTTCTCTAGAGTGATGACTCACCACCACAGAGCTGGCCTCCATCCAAACCCACAACCCAGGCTGATGTAGCCACAAGCAAATCCTCACCAGCCCTCTCGAAGTGCGGCCTGCCTGAGAGGCGCTCGTCTTGGACAGACGTTGAAGCCAGGGGCGTGGGAACCAGCAGTGGTTGGGGCAGACGTTCAAACACCGCAACGGCCCTCAGTTTCCTACCTTCTGGTCCCGGGTGAGAGTGCAGTTCTGCTGAAATGCTGACATGCTCAACTGCCGGCATGCAAACATCACCTGTTTGGGAGGCCTTCCCGACTGCCCTGGGTGCAGAGGGCTCCGTCTCCCACATGCTGTGATTTCCTATTGTGACATCTAGAAAAAGGTATTATGATTGGTGGTCTCTGGACCTTTACCCCTCTAGAATGTGAACCACCTCAGGGCAGGGAGCACGGCTTCCTCATTCAGGATCCTCAGATTGGGCATCCAGGGGGTGGTCAGTGATTGTGGAACAATGTGGAACAATGAGCATAGAACAGTGAGGAAAAGAGGAAGGAAGTGAACCAAAAAACCACAAAAAACCCCACACAATGGAATAAAATCACGTATTCACAGAGATTAGAGAGCCTGAACAGGGCTGCATGTGAGTTTACTTTTGTTCTTGTAGGTCCCATCCATTCAGACTACTTCAAAATTATATTTTATGGCTGTCTTGGTATAGTGACAAATGTAATCCAGGCACAACTCATTGTTATATGTTCATTAACACTACTATATTCAATTTTTTTTCTTCTGACTTTAAAGGTAATTAAAATGAAGGTGTTTTCATGGGCCCCAGACATTGCATTTACTGAGCCCTAGTTCATGAGCCTTGAACACGATGGGCAAATAGTAATGAGTGGTCCCACCAACATACCTGCCAATCAAAACCCACAGTTTGGGACTTCCGGCCAAGATGGAGGTATAGGTAGACATGCTGTGCCTCCTCACACAACCAAAACTAAGGACAAGAAAAATTTAGAAACAAAAAACAACCAGAACAGAGAGAAATGAACTGAATGGAAGTCTGACAACAATTCATCCAGACCGGTAAGGAGGGGTGGAGTCGGAGGTCTACGGAGAGGAGTCGAGGGGTCCCGACAGGAAAAAGCGGTGACTGGCAGGCACGGGTGCGCAGGGTGCAGACGGCAGTTGGCGGACCTCAGGCTCGCAGGGGCAGCTGACGGACTGGTGGCAGACCCTGGGGGCAGGAGGCAACGAGCTGACCCAGTGAGGTGTGCAAGGCAGCTGGCTGTCCGCAGCCACACACTGGCACGCAGGTAAACTAGGCAAGAACAGGCAGCGACACAGACCATGCAACCCAGGGACCCAGCACCAGGAAACAAAGCGTAAGAGCACCGACTGAAAACAACTATGGGGGCTGAGGCCAGGAGATTCTCTCAGCCTCACAGGAGAGCTCCTTGGGAAGACCCACAGAGTCCTAGAAAGTACACAAGCCCACCTGCCCTGGAGCCAGCACCAGAAGGGCCCAATCTGCTTGTGGGAAGCAGCAGAGGGGACTGAATTCCTAGAGAGCAGAGCCGGCGCCATTGTTCCCTCTCAGACCCCGCCCCCACATACAACGTCACAACCCAGCGACTGGGGTGCCCCGCCCTGGTGAACACCTAAGGCTCGCACTCTTCAGGCGTGACCAGACCAAGGGAAAAAAAAGATGGCTCAAACAGAATTGAAAGGCCCACGGTCAGTACTTTTAAGTGACCGAGAGATAGCCAACCTATCAGATGCACTGGTGACCAGGATGCTCACAGAATTGGTTGATTTTGGTCACAAATTAGATGAACAAATGAAGGCTACAATAAGTGAAATGAAGAAAAATGCACAGGGAACCAATAGTGATGGAAAGAAAACTGGGTTTCACATAAATGGAATGGACCAGAAGGAAGAAAGAAACAATCAAACAGAAAAGAATGAAGAAACAAGAACTCAAAAAAATGAGGAGAGCCTTAGGAACCTCCAGGACATCTTTAAACATCCCAACATCTGAATTATAGGGGTACCAGAAGGGGAAGAGGAAAAACAACAAGTGGAAAAGTTATTTGAACAAATAATAAAGGAGAACTTGCCCAATTTGGCAAAGGAAATAGACTTCCAGGAAGTCCAGGAAGCTCAGAGAGTCCCACATCATGATTACATTACCCAAGGTAAAAATGAAGGAGAGAATTCTAGAAGCAGCAAGAGATAAGGGGACAATTACCTACAAAGGAGTTCCCATCAGAACATCAGCTGATTTCTCAAAAGAGATCTTACAGGCAAGAAGGGGATGGAAAGAAGTATTCCAAATCATGAAAGGCAAGGACCTACATCCAAGATTGCTCTATCCAGCAAAGCTGTCATTTAGAATGGAAGGGCAGATAAAGAGCTTCTTAGATAAGGTCAAGTTAAAGGAGTTCATCATCACCAAGCCCTTATTATATGAAATGTTAAAGGGACTTATCTAAGAAAAAGAAGATAAAAAATATGAACAGTTAAAAAAGACATCAAACTCACAGTTAGTAACAACCACACCTAAAACAAAAGCAAACTAAGCAAACAAATAGGACAGGAACAGAACCACAGAAATGGAGATCACATGGAGGGTTAGCAACAGGGGAGTGGGAGGAGG
>PVIA01008565.1:0-70296 GCA_004024845.1 Tonatia bakeri | reverse complement strand
CACTCCTACTTAGACCCAACTTAGCCTCCTTCCTGTTCCTTCCCTTCTCCTGGCTTCTCCAAAGCTCAGTCCTTTTGCAATGGAAAGCTGTGTTATCTTCTGCAGCCCCTTCCTCCCCTAGTTTTCTGCTGGGATCCCCATTTTCTCCTTCTGGAGGCTCCTCCAAGGCCATGGTCTCTGCTCTCTCCTTACAGGGTGGTGACTCCAAAACTCTGCCAGCCTTCCTTTCTTACCAATCCTCACAGCTCCATGAGTGATCTCAGTCACCCTGGGGGATGTCACCACTGTGAGCCGGTGACCCCTTGTTCTCATGCTGTATCCCAGATCTCTCCCCTGCGCTGAAACCTGTGTATGCAACCATTGCTAGACATCTACACAGGTGTCCTCCAGGTGCCCTGGCCTCCACCTTTATGGAACTTCCTTTTTACCTTTCACCCAAACCAGATCTTTCCAACAGCATCATCTACCCAGTCTCCAAGTTGTGTGTCCTTGGGTAACTTTCCCTCCTTGGGCCTCAATTTTTCCATCTGTAGAATGGGAAGGTTAGATTGGATTATTTCCAAAGACCCTTTCAGTTTTGACATCTTGTGACTCTAAGGATTTTTAATGGTGCTATGTTCTATTGGTTTAGAAGACAATATAATGGCAAGTAACCATAACTAATAATAGCTGTGTTTTATTGAGCAATTACATGTGCTAGAAATTTCCATAATTGCTACCTGTGAGTTACTTCCATAGAGTGGCCCCATCACTGTTATTTCAATTTTGAAGATAAGGAAACAGAAGCCTAGGAGGTTAGAAGATTTTGTTAAAGACACACAGCTGGAAAGTAGCAGCATGAAGCTTCACACCTCCATGATCTAGTTCACATTATTGGGTTCTAGAGCTGGGTCAGAGTCTTGAGTTTGAGATCTGGCTTCAGATTTTGTCAACTCCTTGTCTTTTGGCAAATCTTTTGACCTTTTCTAGCTCAGTTTCCCTACCTTTCAAATGCTAATGGTAATAGTAGTTAATACTAACTCACTTGCAGACCTGCAGGTCTAGCCCTCCCATCCAGCCCTTGCTGCTTCAGAAAAGAGATATCAGGTGGGAATGCAGTTCTGGAAAAGGCTAAAAAGCCTTAGACCCCAAGGGAGCTAGCACATAAATATTGATGTGGGGACAACACCGTTGAATCAGAGCAAGGCTTCCTGTCCCCCAAGCAGAAGAAAAGATTTTTGAGAAACATTGATACGGTATATTTGGGGTTTTTCCTGAGAAAGAGGTCCTATCCTCCGCAACAGTTCAAGCCTCCATATTTGGTGGAGTGTGGGTGGGGGTAAGGAGGGTGGCAAAAATTGTAGGTTCAGGGATCTGAGAATGAAGGGGATTTGGGCCACCCAGTTCAGCTCAGAACACCCTTCTTGTAAAAGTTGCTGTCTCAGGTCTGGGCAGAAGGGCCTGAGACCACCTCCCAGCATTCTTTGCTCCCAGGGTGCCTCAGGAACCACAGAAAATCCCTGGGGCCAGATGGCAGGTTTATAACTGACAAGACCATCAGAGGAGGCCTTGCTGTCAGCATGAAGGAGGGGAGGACCCAGCAGCATCCCCACAGAGACCATCAGGTGTGAACTGGGATGTCCTGGCAGCCAGTAGCATGGATAGATGATGACTTGCCTGGTACCAGATGCCCACATCTCTCTGGGTCCTGCCATGCACGGATACTTTGTAAGGCACCTGGAATATAAAACATAACCCCAGGGCAACGTGGGACCCAAATGGCCTAAGGTTAAGTTTCTGCCATTCAGCTAAATGGGGGCTCGCAATAAAAGCTCAGTTTAAATCTGAATAAAGAAAGAGACTTCCAGCCAAGAGAGGGATGTAGGTAGATACACTTTGCCTGCTGCACAACCAAAGAAGGACAACAACAAATTTAAAAACAAAAAATAACTGGAACTGCCAGAGGAAGACCAAGAAATTGAAAACTTTTTTGAAAACACAATAAAGGAGAACTTCCCCAATCTGGCAAAGGAAATAGACTTCCAGAAAGTCCAGGAAGCTCAGAGAGTCCCAAAGAAGTTGGACCCAAGGAGGCACACACCAAGGCACACCATAATTAAGTTACCTAAGATTAAGGATAATGAGAGAATCTTAAAAGCAGCAAGAGAAAAGGAGACAATTACCTATAAAGGAGTTCCCATAAGACTATCAGCTGATTTCTCAAAAGAAACCTTGCAGGCAAGAAGGGGCTGGAAAGAAGTGTTCCAAGTCATGAAAGGCAAGGACATACATCCAAGATTGCTCTATCCAGCAAAGTTATCATTTAGAATGGGAGGGCAGGTAAAGTGCTTCCCAGACAAGATAAAGTTAAAGGAGTTTATCATCACCAAGCCCTTATTATATAAAATGTTAAAGGGATTTATCTAAGAAAAAGAAGATAAAAAATATGAACAGTAAAATGACAACAAACTCACAACTATCAATAAGCATACCTGAAAAAATAACAAAAACAAAAATGAATTAAGCAAACAATTATAACAGGAACAGATTCACAGAAATGGAGATCACATGGAGGGTTATCAGCAGAGAGGGGGAGAATGGGGGAGAGATACAAGGAATAAAAAGCAAAATGGTCGGTACAAAATAGACAGGGGGAAGTTAAGGATATTATGGAAAATCGGGAATCCAAAGAACTTATATGTAAGACCCATGGACATGAACTAAGGTGAGGGAATGCTGGTGGAAGGAGGGTACAGTGGGGAGAGGAATAAAGGGGAGAAAACAAGGGACAACTATAATAGAATAATCAATAAAATATTAAATAAACAAACAAACAAATAAATAAAAGTTGTAGCTCAGTTCTTGTCCTCCGAGGTTTGTGGACTCTAACCGTGGCCACTGCATACATAAAGCACTCCGCTCTGTGCCTGGAACAGCGTGAACAAGGAATCACTGAGGGCCGAGGCTGCAACCTCCACAGGGAGAAGCTTCTCTTCACACAGGCTCTCTCCTGTCCCAGTTCTTCGTGCCCAGTTGTATCTGGGCTCCTTGGAGTAGAAGTCTTTGCATCCCCAGTGATCTCATGGCCAACTCCAGAAGAAGAAATCACTGTCCCACTGACTGCAGAAGCTTACTGATGCTACTGTGAAAATTAAATGGCTTGCTGTAGATTACTCTTTGACCCTGGAATTCAACTTGGAGTGTGTCTGTTAGCTAGCTAATTAAGCAGTTTATTTAGTAATAGCTGAGCTCTACAAGACACAATTATGGGAAGGAAAATCCTTTAGATTCATACGGCTCAAACTCTGAGGTGCCCACACAGCGCATGGGGATCTTGTTTAAAAGCAGATTCTGATTCAAGGTCTGGAAAGGGGCCTGTGTCCTACATTCCTAAGAAGTTCCCAAGTGATACTAATCATGCTGATCCACAGACCACACCTAGAGCTCTAAAGTGAACATACTGGGTTCAAATTTCATCTCTGGCTCTTGGTGGCTGTGTGACCTCAGTAAGTTAATTAACCTCTCTGAGCCTCAGTGTTATCTTTTCTAAAATGGGATTCTATAACTTCTCATTGAAAGTTTGTGTAGGTTATTAAAAAATAGTCAACCTAGCCCTGGCATGTCATGAGCATTCAATAGGAGGCAGTATGAATTACTACGACAACATAATCCTATTTCTGCAGAGTGTAGGACCATACCTTTCTACCCAAGCCCGAGGATGCCCCCTTTCCTCATGTTCTAGCAGACTGTGAAAACAGAACAGCTCTGGAATGAGGAAGACTGGCACTGTCCGCAGGGAGGCCCAGCACTAGTCTCAGGCATTGGTCTGGTCACCATGCCACACCAGGTTGGAGCATCTTGCTCCCAGAGTTAAATCTGCTCCCTGCCCATACTGCAGCCCTCCCTCCTCTCTTCAGGGGTATCAATCCCAAACCAACTCTAAATGTGTCTTTATTATTCATTGGCTATAATCAGTGGGGATATTAGGGCAATTCCCTGGCTTAGGATCAATTTGTCCCTCCATGCCAGCCTGAGTCTCTCTCTGAGGTCCCCAGATCAGTGGTAATTTCGCAGGACCCAATTGTGGAAATAAAATTTCAGTTAAATATACTGGAAATTAGATTAGACGTTATGACTAGAAGGAAAAAGGAAAGATGACAACAACCCAAGGCTCAGAGGGAATGTACATTCCACAGGCAAATCTGAAATGAAAAAGCCATTTTGCAGCCCGCCTGACCCACCAACCCTGAGAAACCAACAAGCATCTGTCCAGCTGGGGGCCACAGGGAGGCAGACTCAGCTCCAACAATGAAGGGAGGTGAGTCTCACCTCGGAGAGGCAGGGCAAAGCTCACAAAATGTGCTGGCCTTGATGCAGACGACCAGAGCTCAAACCCAGGTGCATCACTGCCAAGGTACATGAACTAGAACCCACGACACACTCACTGTGAGCCTCCACCCCTCCCCTGCACTGTGAGATGATGTTAAGAGCAGTACACAGCTCAGAGGATGGTGGTACGAAACAGTGAGACCCTCGTATTGCCTATGAACTGGGTGATCAGAATAAGAAACACAAAACTCACACTAAGAAATATACTTTGCATTATGCTCCTGTGCATGTGTATGTATACAAAAATAGATAGAACAAAGAAACATAACATGAAAACAAAACATACCCAAACTGAAAGCAGCCCAACTATCCATTAGCAAAAGAATGGATGAATAAATCGTGGTCTAGTCACACAATGATACAGTGCATTGCAACACAAATAAGGAACTACTGATATACACAACAGGGAAGAACCTCATATGCATTATGCTGAGCAAAAAAAAGCCAGACAGAGGAGTGTACATGCTGGAAGCTTCCATTTAATATGAAGTTCAAATAGGCAAAACTAAGAGATAGTGATCAAAGTCAGCAGAGTTATTACCTGAGGGAAATTCTAATGGGCAAGAGCCAAAGGAACTTTCTAGGGTGCTGGGTATGTTCTATGTCTTCTTGATGTAGGTGGTGGTCATATGGAATATACTTATGTAAACATTCACCAAAGTGTACCTTGACTTTGATCCCATCAGTGCACTTTACCATATATACATTGCACCTCAATTGCAAAGGTATTCTAAATAGATAAGGACAGCAGCAAAGGTGAAATGAAGGCCTAAGCAGTGAGGTTAGTGCAGTTCTTAGCATGAGTAAGAATTCAATATCTGTTCAGTAGGTTTGATTATTATCCATGGCTTCCAGGAACCTAAGGGTGTGCTTCAGGAAGCAGAAACCCCTCTCTCGCCTCTTTGGGTATCTCTGGTCCTGGGTCCCTCCTCTCATCTCTGGAACCTGATGCCTCCCTTGGAGTCCATTGGGGAGTCCACGCTGCTCTGTGAGTGCCTTACTACTGCACACCAATGGGCTCAAAAAGTTTCGACATGCCATGCTGATTTGCTCTGCACCGTAAATCCTAATCTTTTGCTCCTGAGATTGCAGTGACAAAGATATATAACATTTTCCTATGCAATGGGCTGGAATTATCCCAGGGATAATGGAAAGGTATTTTTCATCTTTAGGGTGTTAATGAATATAAATGGGATTCCTAGCCCATTTCTCTGCTTTTTGTTCCCTCTGGGAAGAGAGATCATAGGAGGAAAACTTCCAGAGGCAGAAGCAGAGTGGAATGCTGTGTTCTTCCCTCCCACGCAGGACACCCCCAAGTGTGGGAATAACTTCACCAATGCCAGTGCCTTCCCCTTCTGCCCAGCTGATCAAACACTCTTCCAAGTAGAAAGTAATTGATTTATCAAGTTACAGTATTTTTTAGCTACAAAGAATTGCTAACCAATAAACTTTTCCAAGTGAATCAGGACCCATGAAGTCAATGCTTAAACCTCTTCTCTTTTTCTTTTCTGGATTACAGTTGACATCCAATATTATATTAGTTTCAGGTGTGCAGCATAGTGGTTAGACATTTATGTGATTTACAAAGTGATTCCCCCCAATAAGTCCAGTACCCACCTGGCACCATATATAGTTATTGTAATATTATTGACTACATTCCCTATTCTGTACTTTACACCCCCATGACTATTTTGTAACTGCCAATTTGTACATCTTAATCCCTTCTCCTTTTCACCCAGCCCCACAACCGCCCTCCCATCTGGCAACTATCAGTCTTTTCTCTGTGTCTATGGGCCTGGTTTTTTTTTCATTTGTTTGTTGTTTGTTTTTTTAGATTCCACATGTAAGTGAAATATTATGGTTTAAACCTCTTTTCTAAGATAGGATACTTCTCTCTGAGCTCATGGCTTTCTTCTAGGCAGTAGGGAAGGTGTTTCCTTGATCCAAATGGGTCCCCATGTTTCAGGGAAGTCATTCTGCCATCCCCCCACCACCTGTGTTTTGATCTATGAGGTCTGTCCAGAAAAAGTCCAGCCATTACTAATATAGCAAGAATGGTTTGTGCAATATCTATGTAATCTGGCAGGCAAGGAGAGTGGACTGGAATGTGCATGTGTGAACAATGACAATTTCATGTACTAGTCAGTGGGGGTGGTAGAAACCATTGAGTTATCATGTGCACTGTATGGCTATTGCATTCAAAATGAATGAGTGAGTAGGCCAATGGATCCACATCAAATTTTGTGTTAAGCTATTTGGTAATTCACAAGGCCACAGACATGGGCAACTGGTGATCGGCCACTTCATCACAATAACACACCTGCTCATGCATCACGTCTCGTGCAGAGTTTTTCAGTGAATCATCCAATTGCCCAGGTGAATCAGCCCCTACAGCCCAGATTTTCTGCCCTGAGACTTCTGGCTTTTCCTAAAATCAAAACCATCTCTGAAACGGAAGAGATTTCAAACTGTCAATGAGATTCAGGAGAATACTACAGGGCAGCTGATGGCAATTGGGAGAACCATGGGAGGTCCCAATGTACCTACTTGGAAGGGAACTGAGGCATCATTGTCTTATGTACAATATTTCTTGTATCTTCTTTAATAAATGTCTCTATTTTTCACATTACATGGCTGGATACCTTCTGGACAGACCTTGTATCCTGGATGAACTGCTGGACACAGAAAGTTACCTTTCTCAGGTCATTTCCATGTCATTTGTTGTGCCTGGAATATGTTGCTTTTCTCTGCTTGGCCAGGGAATGTTGGCAGTGGCTAAAAAGGGGCGGGGGGCATCAGGAGAGACCCTTATAATGAACTGTTCTGATCTATATCAGTGTCAATATCTTGGTTTTGATATTTTACTAATGTATTACAAGATGGTGCCACTGGGGGAAAGTGGGTAAAGGGTATACAGGGTCTCTTGTAACTATTTCTTATAATTCCATGTGCTCATTTGATTTTTAAAAACTTCTCAGATAATCTAACATGTAATCAAGGTTCTGAAGTGATCACTCTAGCCCAGCACTGGCCAAGAGAAATTTCTATGATGATGGAACTGTTTTCTATCTGCATTTTTAATATGGTAGCCACTAGCCTTAATGACCACATGTAGCTATTAAGCTCCTGAAAAGTACTGGTATGACTGAGGAACTAAATTTTTAATGTTTAAATTTAATGCTGGATAATTTCAATTTAAATAGCCACACATGATATATTGCTTTGTTAAGACTTCCTTAACAAAGTACCACAAACTGGGCAGCTTAAACAACAGAAATGTATTGTCTCACAGCTCTGGAGGTTAAAAGTCCAAGATGAAGGCTCAGTAGGGTTGCTTCCAGCTGAGGGCTGAGAAGAGGATCTGAACTTGGCAATACATCTTTGAATAGAGCAAACCAACTCCTCTAGAGCAGAAGGTTTGGGGACGATGAATAGAGATAAAACTGGAAAGATCAACTGAGGCTAGATCATTCCTAAATAATCAAGATCTCCTTTAGGAAGCTGCCTAAAAGATTCCTCCTTTCCACAGTGCCATGAGCCAGCCCTGGATCTAGATCCGAGTGAGATTCACCACCACCACCATCATCTTTGTCATCATCACCACCTTCCTCATTATCACATAGTCATTGTTATTATCACCATCATCACCATTGTTGTCATTGTCAACACCATCAGCACCATGATCAGCACCATCATTGTTATCACCATCATCATCATTATCATCATCACACAAGCTACTTTGGAGGGACTGTGTCTAAGAAAAGAGCACTGGACTGGGGTGGGGGTCAGACCCATAACTGTCTGTGTATATGTGTATAGTTTCCAGAAGTCATTAGTGCCTATAAGCCTCAGTTTCCTCATCTGGATAATGATGTGTGCAGCTTAAATTAAAACAATGAATGAGAAAATGTTCCAGCAATACTGAGTAGTAAGGGTATTCTGTTCTCATTAATATTATTCTGTGTCTTTCCTGATCTACCTTGTGTTCAATTGCCCAAGAATATTACCCTAAAGTTAGACCTCAACTCCTACGACACATTTACAGTCTCAACACCCCTGCCACACCGTGGTGTGAAAAATACAACACTGTACTGAACCTTCCCAAGCTCCGCGACTTCAGATGAGTTACCATCCCTCTCTGAACCTGTTTCCTTGCATAGATAAATGGGATCATGAGATTGTTGTAAGTATTTAAATAGATAATTAATGTTAAGTGCTTGGCGCCTGGACGATACTTCATGGATGTCCATGCTGTGTCCTTCATAACTCCTTCAAGGGTGGCATTAACATGGGACATGCAACATATTGGGGAAACCACAACTGAAAGAGGGAAATTGACTTGTGCTAAGTTCCTGGATGAACTTAGACTGGGTTACAGGTCTCCTGACTTCAGACAAGGGACCTCTGAATTAGACCACAGCAGTCCAAGAAGAAAGCAACCCCTGCTTTCCTCATTTGCATTGTATGAATAAGCAAGAATTCCTGAAAGAAAGCTACTGGTACAGACAGTTCTTTGGAGAGAGAAGGACTTCCAACAGCTGGAGACATGGGAAGGGGGAGAAATAGTGTTCTCTGCCCAAATATACTTCTGAAAGCATCATTTCATCTGTACTTGCCTCGGTTACAAATAGAACTTTCCTTTCCAAGCAAAGTTACTTCAATAGTCAGCCTAATGTCCTGTGGAAGGTATATGTTCCTTGCATGCATGAGTTGTTAACGATGGTCCCACAAAGACCAATTTGGGGATGCCAGACAGCGTGCACAGAAAAGTGAAAACGAAATGCTAGCTAAACTGCCGTACACAGGGGAGCATGTTTCCAGCCACTGGTGGGTGAATGGGAGGCTGCAGCACTGATCACTGGCTAATCCTCTCAGGCATAGAGGTGAGGTTCCAAGCCCACCACGTAAATGGAGGCTCTGGAAGGGCACAATGGGGGACCAGTGCTGTGAGCAGAGAAGACGCCAGTCTGGAAACAGGGAGGCCTGAATTTTGGCCCCAGATCTGCCAGAAGATTACCCCAGGCTTTTAAATCAATCCAGCTCCCCACCGCATCACGCAAGAGCAAAGGAAGCCGTGGAGGATATAAATGGCCACAATCACTGCTATTTATTAGTAATTGCTTTTACTCATTTATTGAGCTTCTACTCTGTACCAGGCACTGTGCTCACTATAGACATGGCCCAGGCCCTCCCAGCCTGTAGAAACTGGTAGCAGAGACTGGGAGTAAACATGTAGTTACATTTACTGTAACATATATATTTATATTCATTTCAAATTGAATGGTGGTTACCAGGGGTTGGGAGGTAGGGGAAATAGGAAGAGATTGGTAAAAGGGTTACAAATTTTCATTTATAAGAAAACTAAGGTTTGAGGATTGAAGGTATATCATGGAGCCTATAGTTAATACTATATTCTATAACTGAAATTTGATGAGAGTAAAATTTCAATGTTCTCCTGCTCACACACAAAAAAGTATATATGTGGGATGATGGATGCGTTACTTAACTCAGCTGTGGGAATACCTTCACAATGTACTTATATTAAACCATCACATTGTACACTTTAAAATATTACAAATTTATTTGTCAATTATACCTCAACAAACTGAAAAATAAAATTGTTGACCAGGCTGAAAGACTGGTGGGCGCTCACAGAGACAAACACGAGATGAGAATTTAAAAGTAAAAGGAATATAAGCTAGACCCTATGTTGAGCTCTTTATAAACATAACCATCAAAGATGGTTAGGCCAATATGTACAGAATCACAGGAAACAGATTTAAACCCAGACATGTTGAACTCCAAAGCCTATTGTCCTTGTTGCTCCATTTTTGCTATCTCCCAGACCACTAAGATCACCCTCCCACTCTTCCTGGGCTCACACTGAAATTTTCTCTCTGTAATTAGCTGTTGTGGTATTAAATTAATACTGCATAACAAACAACCTCAAAATGCTAGTGGCTTGCAACCCTTGTAGGATCTCTGGTCATAACTGGGCTTGACTGAATTCAAAGCTGTGGGTCGAATTCAAGTACGCTACATACATCTTCCTTCTGGAACCAAAGGCTACCCAGGGCATATTATTTCCAATAGTATAGTATAAGAGCACAAAAAGCCAGCCTAAATTATGCAAGCCCATTTAAAGCCTCTACTCATATCATGTCCACCAGCATTCCATTGGCAATGCAAGTCATATGGCCAAGCCCAAAAATATTGGAATCAGAAGTATATTCTGCAAACTATAATGAGAGATACTGCAAAGTCACATGGCAAAGATATGTGTGTATAACTGGCTGAAGTTATCCAATCTATCATACATTCTGACACTTTGGCTTCTGAATCCCGCTTCAGACAATCTGTGGCAGAGATTGGCAAGATGTCCCCTCAGTTTCTTCTTTTCCTCATGAGAACAGGACTAAACTACAGTTTCAAGATTTCTTTCTTCTAGGTAGAACGGTGTGACTTGCTTGGCCAATGGGATGTGGGCAGAAATGACATTACCTCTCCCAGTGCTGGCCCTAAAATCTGTCAAACAATCCTCCCCTCTGTTCTTTTTGCATGTCAGCTAGCTCAAGGCAGGTGATCTGGTAGAGGACTTCAAGTCTCTGAAGGAGCCACTAATAAGAAGGAGCTTGAATGTCTACATCTCTGCTTAGAAGAGAGGGTGCAGGACAGCCCACCTGACCAATAAGGGCCACAGTGGGCTTTATGGAATTAAGGACTGAACTTTATGTGTTAAGTCTTTAAAATCTCAGTATTATTTATCCTATCAGCCAATTCTAACTAATACATCTCCCTCCTGCCTGGGTAGACTGGTCTAAACTCTGATTCAAACTTTCCTAGCCTCTCTGCTGAATGCCCGTATTGTGAGCCCATCAACCTCAAGCTGTGCTAATGGTGCTCCCCCGACTTTCACATCAGGGAAGAGATGAACAGCCCCCTATTCATGTCTGTGCCTGGGTCTCCCCCTCTACTAGATCACTCCTTGGGACCCCTCTGACTAATAGTTGGCTCATACTCAACTGAGTGAGTTCAAGAACTGCAGACAGGTCTACTGAAATATAAGACTGGGGATCCGGGAGACTCCTGGGAGAGGACTCACCCTGGAGAAAGAAGGGCCAAGAATCATCAACTAAACAAAGCTCTGGTTCTCAGAGACAAGGAATAAGAACCTGGGAGATTCTGCATATACCTTAAGGGCTGTCATCTATCCAGACCAGACTTCTGGGCATATGTTTAAATCCTGGGGAGTAAGGAGGACTTTGGTTAATAAAACAAAAACTCAAAGAGCTGCTCACTAAACTCTGTGGTGCACTGAGACCCAAACAACATTCCTTTCCCTCTGGCCCCTCCCCAGAGACTAACTCACCTGAGGAGAAGCACCCCTCACCTCCCACTCACCTGAGTCCACTCCGACGAAGTATGCTCCTCCAAGGTTGTTTGGTCCAAGTTCCTTTAAGGAAACCTCTCAAGAGGAGTGAAGAATCACTGATTAGCTTCCCCAACCATAATAATTCAATGAAATTCCATTTGTCACTTTCTTATGGATGTGTTTTGGTTCTTCTCCACTGACAAGCAGTGAGAAACCATCAGAGTTTGAGAGAATAGCCATGTTTTTTGGGGGGAGAGGGGAGAAGAGAAGAAAGAGAAGAAAATAGAACTACCAGACAGGAATAGATGGTACAGAGCCCTTCTGGGACTAAGGAGGGAGCTGAACATAGAGGTCTAGAAGCATCTGGGAGAGGTCATCAGAAGATCTCTCCTCAAAGACCCCAGTCGACCCTGTCCCAGGCTAGGCTCTTACATCATTGACTGTCCCGGATAAGTCAGGGCTTCCCTTTAACCCTGGTGTCCTCATTTCAGAAAATGACGCACACAACCCTGCCCGGCTAGACTATCCTGGAAAATGAGGCGCACTGGGTGCGAAGAGCCTGGCGCAGGGCAAATGCTCGACAAGCAGCGGCAATAGTGATCGTGACGATGGCAGCGAAGAGTCGCGGATTAAATGCGGGCTGGTTGACTCCACAGTACCGCTCCCAAGTATACTTTCATGTGAGACCTCAGCTATCTTTCTGGAACGAAAGCTTGTTGACCCCTGTCAAAGTGAGCGGAAGTATCGAGAGCTAAGTGGAAGAAAACTGTATTTTGGCAGTGACTCTTATCAACCCTAAAATCATGGTATGCAGACTGCCATTCTAGACTGGATATAGAAACACAGTAAATAAACCTTGTAATTAGCACATAGTGTACAGCAGTTAAGATCCATTTCACACATTGTGCTAGACTACATTAAGAACCCAAATGTTTCAGCATCCCCTGTATCCCCACACCTTGACATGTGACTTTGTAGTTCCTCCCACTGAAGAGATGAAGTCTATTTTCCACCTCTTGAATCTGATCCCAACCTTGTAAAGTTTCTTAGAATGAGGGAGAGGTAACAATGTGCCCATTCTGAGAAACACTTCAAGAAGCCTTGCGTATTTCCACTTATTCTTGGGCCTCTCTACTCCTGTGAGAACAGGCTCAGACGAGCCTGCTGGTCCCAGAAGGATGAGAGGTCCTATGAGCAGAACTGCCCCAGCTAAGCTGACTCAGCCCAGCCAGCTCAGCTCAGCCAAGCCCAGCCAGAGCACAGATCCCCACCCTCCACCATGACACAGCATAGCAAGTATCAATCAAGCTCAGCCCAGATGAGCCAAGCTCCAACCATCCCAGCACATAAGCAATAAAATCTTATACACCACCAAACTTTTATAGTTGCCTGTTGTACTGCATTGTTACTGTGGCAATAAATAATATGACACACACTAATATAGATCCATTGGCCATGGCAATCTGGAGTTTTATGTTAAGAAAAAGTCACATCCAGGCTAAACAGAGAAGAAAAACTTAATGGATTAGATATCTACCATGAGCAGAGAAACAGGGAGAGACAACACACAGGAAATGTTTTTATCATCTCTGAATGGCACTTAGCAAAACAGATATTTTGGTTGGAGACAATTTTATCTTTCTATAGGCCCAACCTCCCAATAAAAATTAAACTAAAAATAGCCCTGGCTGGTGTGGCTCAGTGGATTGAGCGCGGGCTGCGAACCAGCCATCACAGGTTCGATTCCCGGTCGGGGCACATGCCTAGGTTGCAGGCCATGTCTCTCAGCAACCTCACATTGATGTTTCTCTCTCTCTCTCTCTCTCTCTCTCTTCCCTCTCTAAAAATAAATAAATAAAATCTTTTAAAAAAATTAAACTAAAAATAAAATTTAAAGGATCTGTTCATATTTTGTAAACACCCTTGCCTGGAGTCGATTTTGACAGGGATCAATCACTCTGAATAACACTGGTAACTAACTCCAGCATCAATCTATTGATCCCTTATCTCTTTGTCCATATTTTTATTCATTATCTTCTCTCTGTCTCCACAACTACAGTGTTGGGTTTTATTCTAACATCCACATTTTAAAACACATACTTAAGAACTGGAATTCATACAGGTGAGGGTGACCAAGATGGTTCAAGATTTCATACTCATATTCTTTTAAAATTAAAAAGAAATGAGACAAAGAACCTGATCACTGATTCCAAATCTCAGAGTGAATCATGTATGTGTGTCTCCAGAGGGTTAAATCAAGAGGCCAAGGTTACAGGACAACAGGTTGTGCTCAGCATAGGAAAGACCTTTCTAGCAGCCAGAGTGATTCGCGACTGGACTGGGCGACCTTGGGAGACCGGGAGCTCCTGGTCACTAGAGCCTGCCAATGACAGCTGGTAACAACCTCTTTGGACTATCATAAGGGGGATTTCTTTATTCGGCAATAGGTAACATTAGATGATTAGATCCACTTATTTTTTCATTGCAAACATTTTTTCAAAAAAAGAAATCCAACACTCCTGAGTGCCAGTTACATGCTTAGGCACAAGGCTTCATGTCAGGGTAACCAAAGATAATTTGCAAATTGGTAGCTTCTGGATCTCTTTGGAAAGTGATAAACTATGGGTATATATTACTTCCTATTTCACCACCTACTTCTCTTATACTGGAAAAAGAATAAAAGAAATCTGTTTGAAAATACATCTGTTTGCAGACAGGAAAGAAAGGAGGAGGGAAAAAAAGGCAGGAAAGGCACCCATCCCCCATCTCCCTGTCCTGAGGGTATGTGGTCCCAGCACCTACCACAATGTCTGACAGGTACTAAGCACTCAGAAAGTGTGTTTACAAACAAGCAAAAGCATGTCTGTATGCACATAGGAAGGACCGTATTCCATGAGAAAAGTCCCAATACACCACTGAATAACTACTTTATCTTCCATGTCCTTAAAGAGTAGGTAATGGTGAAGAAAACTTGATATGCGCCCTGCCCCCCAAGATATTGACAGCCTCCCAGGAGAGGCAGGCAGCTACATGACTACAGTTCAGAGCGTTTATCTCACTTTGAAGCTACATGTCATGTGCAAGAATACTGGGGACCGGCGCGGGAATTCTGCCTAAGCCACAGGACAGGCTCAGAGGGGGCGACAACACTGCAGCTCAGTCTGACAGATGGCACAGGTGTCACCCACATGCATAGTGGAAAGGCCCTTAACTACAGCGGCAGTGAGGCCAAGCACATCTCTAAGGAAAGTAAGAGCCAGAGGCATGAGTCCATGAGTGCTGAGCATCTTCAGGAGAAACTAAGGCCCAGAGAGGCTAAGGGTCTTGCTTAGCATCCTGCAGGTAGAACAGCCAAGCAAACAACACAGGTAAAGGCATGGGGGGAATAACAGCTCTAAATACCTGGGGTGAAAACTGCCATGAGGGGGTGTGGTAGATGGGGCCAGAAAGGCTCCTGTATTTTCTATAATTTTGTGACTTTTAACAGCATCTTTCTAAGAACCCAATCACTAATAGAGCTGCTGCTGTAAGGAAGCATGTCACCCGGGGTCTGAGGAGATAGTTAGCAAGAAAATCTATACGACCCTGGTGAAGTCACATGCAGAATATTGCATTTCCTCAGGGGGCACCTCATTACCAAGCCAAAACAGACAAATTGGAGGGAGTTCAAAAGTGAACAAGAAAAAATAATTAGGGGAATGAAGAAATTGATCTAGGTGGAAAAATTAAAGGAAATAAATGTGTGCACATGCGTGCGTGTGTGTGTGTGTGTGTGTGTGGAAGTGGAAGCCAGGAGGGGCTGGGGCAGCAGCCTTCAGCAGGTGTGCAGGGGAGGAGGGCCGGGGCAGAGGGAGTGGTTTTGGAAAGAACATGCTAGGGGCCAAGCAGCTGGTAAGGAGTAGGGGCCAGGGGACAAAAGTTAAGATAGGAAAGTGAACTTCCAGCTTGAGAGTGGCTCTGGATCCAGGCACATGTGCGTGTCACAGAGGAGCCCTCGTCACAGCTGCCAGGATGTGCCTGGGGATTTATGTCTGAACTTAAGGGCCTGGCCTGGCTCCTTCAAAGACTCCTCAGCCATGGAAATGTGCATGGAGAGCATAGAGCTCAAGAGAACAGGTTTAGGGACTTGAATCCTACTTTTGCTATGCTCCACCTGTGTGATGCTAAGCAAGACCCTTAACGTGTCTGGGCTTCGGTTTCCTTGGAGGATGCTCAGCACTCCCCATGCCTCTGGCTCCTACCTTCCTTAGAGCCATGCTTGGCCTCACTGCAGCTGTAGTTAAGGGCCCATTTTCTGCTCTTGCCTGACACAGAGTGAGGCTCCCCTGGTCCTGACAGGAAGTCCTATTCCTTTCCTTTCATCAACCTCATCATTCTTGCTCCAACCCTCAACTCCTATTAGAGTCCTGGACATGAAGAGCTTTATGTGTCCCAATACCACCTTCCAGGCCCTGGGGAGGACCTCGAATCCCATCCGAGATCCACTGTTCACTAGGCGCATGAACACAGTCACCACAACGCTTTACCTCTCTGGGCCAGAGCTATCCATCTGCACAGTGAGCACAGTCAGGGCCACCCCCAGGAATGGTGAAGACTGAGTAAGCCCATGCTGTGGGACACCGAGCACAGAGCTGACACACAGATGACGCTCCATGATAGCAGCTGCTCTTGTTGGGAGGTCTCTGTTCCTTTTCTCCACTGATGGCTCACCTGGTCCACCAGGCTCAGACGAGGCACCTCAGAGGCACCTGAACCCTCCTCTGTTCGTATCAACATCAGCCCATGTGTTGTTCACAGCTTCCGGGGACTGTACCTTCTCTCCCATCCCCTTTCACCTGTTCCCTGGGCCTGGACCACTGCTGTAACACAACGACACATTTCCACGCAATGTGGCCTCTGTGCCCATTGCATGTCCATAGGTCCAGCTTCCTGAAGCCCAAGGTCCAACCACACCACTCTCTCAATGGCTGCCCAGGGATGGCAATAAATGCAAAAGCTTCAGCGTGGCATCCTGACCTGGCCAAAGGTCCCTTCTTCCCTGTGTCTCCTTCCATCTGCTCCTCCACCCCCTGCCTACCCCACACACAAACACGTGACCCACCCTCTAACCACAGCTAATCTCCCACTGGTTCCTGAACATGCCACACGCCCTTACACATCATGGCTTTAACTCACCTGGAATACCCCAACTTCCCACTCGGAGTTAGTGGCAAGCTCCCTCAGCTCTTTGTTTATATCCTAATCACTATTCTCTTTTTCAAAAACAGTAGAGCATCTAGCTTGTGCCATTCAGAGTTTGGAAGTGGTGCATTTCTCGTCAGCTAAGCAAGCTGTGAGGTCTGTGAGGTCAGGAATCCATTGAGTCTCTTCATCTTTGGATCCTGGAATGGATGTTCCATAAAACGAAGCAGGAACTTCATGAAGTCCATGACTGTGGTATGATGGGGATTCAGGGGTGTACAGAGGTGAGTCTAGAACCAGAACTTGAAGAGCCTTGAATGCCACATTCAGAAGTTCCATATTTTTAACCTACAGACATCAGGAGCCTCACTGGGTGCTTCCCAGCACCCACTAGTGCTATTTTCTCTCTGCTTCTTCACCCATGCTGTTCCCTTTGGCTAGAATGCTCTTCCAGTCTCCTTACCTGGATAACTCCACCTAATCCACAGGATTCAAAGGAAACATCACTTCCCCAGGAGGCTCTCCCTAACCCTTCACCAGGGTGAGCTCTCGTGCTCTGTTTGATCACGGGTGGCTGTTACTGCTGGTTTCATGCTGGTGCAGCTGACACTGTAAGACCTGGTGAGCCACGTCCACTTTGTTTCCTGTTGGGCCCCTAGTCCAGCCAATGCCCGGCCCATGCTAGAGGGAGAAAGAAAAGGTAAAAGGGAAGGAAGGATGGAAAGAAAGATGGGGTGTCAGTTCTGTGCTCTGAAAGAACTTGGGAGCTGTGGGGAGGATGGGTTGAAGCAGGTGAGCTTTGAGACAGGGGCTTGGTTGGGAGGCGTCTGCTATAATCACAGTGGGAAGCGTCTGGGGTCCTCTGGGGTTGAATTGTGTCTCCCCAGTACCAACATCGTGGTAGCACTCTATACCTTGTAATGTGATCTTCATTGACAATAGGGTTGTTGCAGATGTAAATATTTAAGTTAAAATGAGGTTATACTGGAACAGGGTGGGCTCCTAATCCAATACCGGTGTCCTTATATAAGGGGGACATTTACATAGGTAATGTGAGGAGAACAACAGCACCCACCCTGTAGGACTGCTGTGGAGATTATCCAGAGCTTAGCTCAACACCCAGCAGAGAAGAGAGAACAACAAAGACACAAAAAGAGAGACAGAGAAACCAATAAACGGCAGGCGCCATTGCCTCCCAGGTCCACATGCAGATCAGAGCGGTAAGCCCCTCCAGGCTGCCTCCTTCCAGCTCTCTTCTTCTCCTAAATCAGCCTCCGTCCCATCTACTCCCACCTTCCCCAACGTGGGCTCCCAGCTCCGACTCCCAACACGGCCACGTCTCCATCCACAGAAGGCTGAAATTGGTGGCCCCCACGTATGGCCGCAGCTGCCAGCGCTGCGAGCTAGATCTTCTGTCAGCATGTCCTGCAATTCTTTTGGAAGTTTGACAGGATTAAGGGGATTAATACATTAAAGCATTATTACAGCATTCACAGGGGATTTTCAAAAGACTTTACACCATGATCTATTTGTCCTGTTATATAAAATCCGCATTAATAGTCTGATGGTAAAGGGGGGGGGGGTGCGGATCTATCTATGGAATCAATAAACTTATTTCTTGATAAACAGTCAGCAGGCGAGCCAGTCATTAAGGTCTGCAGACCCTCCCATGGCGTGCATCAATGAAATTATCCCCTTGAGAAACCATTTGCCAATTAAGTCCAAGGTTTGTTTGTGTCCCTCAGTCGACACATAGCAGGGGGCAGGAGAGAGAGTGGCAGTCGCCCTGCTCCCCAATTCACCCGAGTCCTGCTGACCCAGCAGGCAGTTCATCCCTGAGTCACGTGCGGGGCAGAGGAAAGCTGAGCAGCTCTGGGCCACAGTGCATTGTGGGTTCCCTGGACCACAGGAGGGGAGGCGTAAGGGAACACAACCTGGATCGCTCTATGGGCATAGATGCAAGGGGCTCTTTTCTTTGTACTGCTGCCCCCTGGAGGCTGATAACGAGTCCTCCATTCAGCTGTCCAAGAACCTGGTTCATTTTCCTTTTCGTGTCTGTCCACCCCTTGTAAACTGTAGAGAATGAGGTAGTATCATAAAAAACAACAGCTTACTCTTGATGCAGCACTTACTGATTGCCAGACACTGCGCTAAGCGCTTCACATACATTATCATTTAACTATTACAGCAGTCTTTTGAGGTAGGTTCTCTTATTATTCCCATTTAGCAGAAGAGGAAGTTGAGAGGCAAAGGGCTTAAATGCTTGCCCCAGGTCATAGAGCTGTAAAGTAACAGAACTGACACTTGAAGCCGACGATGAGGTTCCAGAGTCCCAGCCTCCAGAACGCATCAAGGTATCCTGCTAACAAATATCACAAACATTGCTTCCACCCACTGACCAATTACCAAGTGTCTAAGAACTTGTATTGCACTTAATTCTCACAGAAACCCTTTGGCACAGGTGTTGTTCCATATTCCCATTTTTCGTATTGAGAAACTGAGACTCAGAGAGATGAAAAAGCAACTGGCCATGGTCACACCACTGGAAAATGCTGGAGGTGAGATTTAAACCCAGGCGGTCTGACACCCGAGCCTACGCTTGTAGCCAGACTCAAAGCACAGGGCCCTTCTGCACTCAAAGCACAGCCATTAGGCGATGCTCAGGCATGTCACCAACTGCTCAGCAGGCCTGTCTGAGGCCCTGAATGTGAGAAGAAGGAGAAGACAGCCCCAGGCGAATGCTGGCCAAAGGGTTAAGCACCGAGGCCTGGCCAGAGCAAGGATGCTACTACACTCAACTCTGGGCTCCTGGAGGCAAAGTGTTCTGGTCACCATCACTGTAGTCCCAGACTTAGCCCAGAGCCTGGCATACTCTAAGGTCTTTGTTAAATGAATTATTGAATGAATTCTTGTTTTAGAGACAAGGAGGCCAAAGCCCAGACAGGCGAGGTGACCTGTCTGAGATCACACACCTAGGACATGCTAAGCTAAGATTGGGTCTTGTTTTTATCTTGTTCCTTAGGTTTGTTTATCTCTTGTCACAGTTCTCCCTGTTCACCCCTCTCCCCTCCGTATACAAGTGCAAGCACACACCACACACACACACATCCCTCAGCTTTGACCACATCAAACCAATCTGCACTTCTGGAAGGTAACGTACTCTCCTTCACCACCAAGCTTTTGCATAAACAGGTCCCCCTGCCTGGTATACCCAGGCCCAAGCTCCTCTTCACCTGGCTGATTCCTACTCCTTTTTGGAGTCTCAGAATAGTTGTCACCACCTCTAGGAAACCTCCCTTGGTCTCGAAGTCGGGTTGGGCCATGGGTTCCTCCCTGTGGTTGCCACAGCCCTGTTAATAGCCTGAATTATAATTCCTCGCTCCCTCGAGATGGGGCCTCCTAGACATTGAGTCTGTGATTTTCCCACATTCACCCACACATACTTAGCTTTGGGCTTTAATATATAGGTTCTGAATAAGTGAACACAATGTAGCACTTTCACATGCTCATATGCATGTATACACACACACACACACACACACACTAAGGGCTACTTATTGAGTTATCAATTTGTGGGGGGGTTTCTACTCCTGTTAGTTGTCTACTGTTGTGTAACAAATTTCCCCATAAACTTAGTGGTTTACAACAACAACAAACATTTTTATTACCTTGAAGTTTCTGTGGGTCAGGAATCTGGGGGCAACTGAGCTCGGTGGTTCTGGCTTGAAGTCTTTCACGAAGTTGCCGTCAAGACGTGGTCTGGGGAGCCAGCTGAAGGTGTGACTGGGGCCAGGGGGTCCTCCCCCAAGGTGGCGCCTCACCTGGTTATCGGCAGGAGGCCTCAGTTCCTCCCTGCATGGACCTCTCCAGTGGGCTGCTTGTGTGAACTCATGACATGACTGCTGGCTTCCTCCAGAGTGAGTGCTCCAGAGGGAGCAAGGAGGAAGTCGAGTCCTTTTTATGACCTACACCATCACACAGCATCACTTCTGCCCCATTCTTTCTCTTCATTAGAATCCAGTCATCACACCCAGCCCAAACTCTACTTGTTGGAGGACTAGTGTCGATAGATTTGTGGACATACTTTTAAACGTTCACACTGCTCAAGGATGCCAGAAAGAATCAAGGGCCTTTTCCCTCGTCCCCTCCCCACTAGACGGCCAAATTTTAGGATTCTAAATGCCCTCGCCAGAGAGGATTCTGAACAGTCTGTTTTAGAGCAGGAAACCAAAATCACTGGAAGATAAAAATGCTCACTCCTTCCCCTCACCAGCTCCACCCTTGCTGGGGAGAGAAAACAGAAGTAACCAACCCTAAAGGAGAGAGGAGCTCCCCAGAACTGGATGGGAGAGGGTTGGAGGAGTACACTCTTCCCTCCCAGGTTCTGGTTCCAGTTCCAGAGTGCGGCAAAGCCCTGTCCTTGCTTGCCCACCAGGCCTCCAACAGGGAACACCGCAGGCTGCCCATGGAGAGGGCTGCTAAGGACTGAGTGAGGCCTCAAGGGTAGCAATGGGGTCTCTGAATAGCCCACCGTCCACTGGGAGGCCCCTGAGGGACGCTGGAAGATGCCCCAGGAGCCCAGTGGCCCACCAGACAGCAAGACCAGGTAGGTCTTCACATAGCACCCTGACATCAAAGCTGCCCTAGTGCCATAGAGGCCCTCAAAAACTAAACTCCTTCCTCATATCTAGGCCCATGTAAGCCCCTCATCCCCCAATTCATTCAAATACACCCATAAGAAAGGATGGTGGTTCCCTATACAAGTTGACCTGGGGTGGAAATTCTCTCCACCCTGGAGAGTGGGGCTCAGAGAAAAGATGTAATTTGACAAATAAAATATCTAAACAGCTCATTGAGCACCATGGTCTTTGTTTCTAAGCTCTCTTATAATTCAGGCAGCATTTCAATTACAAAAACAAACAACCAAAAAGTAAGAGTAAGGAGGAGAAAGAACTAATTTTTACTTAAGACCTACTGAGTGCCAGGTAACTGATTTAATCCTCATTGATTGGGTTCTTATTCCCACTTTACAGGTAGCAAAGGGACTGGAGATTTTATCAAATGACTTCTGTGGGTCAGGCACTTGCCTGCAGTTATAGGATCTCCCTAAAAACTGTGCAATGAGGAATTATTATCCATGTACCGCAGATGAGGAAACGAGGCTCAGAGGTTAACCAACCAGCCCAAGACCACAGAGTGGGTGACAGAGTTGGCCCCCCAGTGCACAGCTGACCATGCTGTCTCCTTGCTGAGAAAGACTCCAGAAAGAATCTTTTGTTGGCATGTTATCATCTTTTTTTAAAAGAATCTGTATTTCCCCCCCTGCAAAGTCTTCTCCCACCATCTCTGTAGCCTCTCCCAGCTTCCGGAGGAGTGCTGGCAGGGAAAGGAGGTGAAAGAGGAGCCGGGATCCACGGTCAGCTCCGAGGAGTGAGTCTGTGGTGATTTGACTGGACTAAGGAGATTAATACATTAATGCATTGTTAGCACTTTTACAGGCGATTTCAAAGGGTTGAGCACTGTGATCCCTGTGTCCTGTTATATAAACCGGCTTTAATTGCCTTAATTGGCCCATTGTTGCTGATGGGAGCAGACAAGCAGCCGGCCCGTGTGTCTCAGGGCCTGTGGTTCTCAGTCTTGCCACAGCTCCAGGCCAAGCCAGGAAGACACGAAGAAACCGAGTCTGGGTGTGGACTTCCAAAGCTCTGTGGGACATGCATTCCAGCATCTCTGATCCCCGAGGTGTGGAGCAGAAGACCCTGACTCCAGCCCAGTGGGGCTGCCTACTAGCCTGTTACCTCACATCCCTGAGCCTCGGTTACCACATCTGCCAATGGGGGTAAGGATTTTATCCGCCTCATGGTGTTGCTGAGATAATACAAGGAGCCAGCATGGATGAACGTGCTTTGTCAATCAGACAGGCCTGTGCTGATGGGAGGAATTTTTTGGATGGACTGTGTTGGTGAGTTTGTTTCTTGGTGTTTATCTGTTAGGACAGAACACTAACAGCCCCTGGAGGGAGAGTAGGTGGGGGTGCAGGAAGGCCTGGGAGAGGTCCCTGGGGAAGGCAGTCTGAGGGGGGTGGGCAGTGAGTTGTGAAGGAAGACAGCACACTCCAGCACCGAGGCCCAGACACCTCAGCGTCCCTCCCACTGGCTGAGTAGCAGGTCACCCATGAAGTCACCAGCAACTGTGGATCTTGGTTTACTGGAATTTAATTGTCTTTGCTAATTAAGTGCCTGAGTTGGACCCCCTACAGGAGGTGTGTGTCTGCAGATTCGTAGAGGAAAATAATAGAATCTTAGAAATCATACCTTCAAAGGAGTCCTGAAAGGTTTTTTCCTAGAAACAAAACATCCTGTATCTTCCTCTCTGCAAGTCTAGGCTGGGTTGCAGAGAAGATGGTGCCACTGGGCCCGAGCTGTGCATCTGGAAGGAAATGACCTGGGTGGACTGGGACTCGGGGCACTCACTGACTGAGATGCCAAAGAGGGAGTGTAAGGAGCCACACTGGCCAAGCGCCAAGGCTGGAGGTGGCTGCAACAGTTAGGTGAGAGGCTGAAGCCTGAGCACAGGCCAGGACCAAAGAGCCACAGAGCAAAGGGAATGCGATTTTGCGTTGTTGTTAATGAAGAGATTTGAATCACCTGGGCATGGTGACCCATCCAGGAAGTGGGAGGGACAGCAATAAGCTGTTGCACACAAAAATTTTGGTTCCTCCCTTGTGGGCACATGGTCAATTGCATGCTCTGTCCCCCTTGCCATTGTTGAAGCCATGTGACTAGCTCTGGCTGATGAGTTGGCAGTGGCCCAGCAAGTGGCAAAGCTCCCAAGGGTGACTCTTCCATTGGCCTACGACCCCAGGTGATCACAATGACAATGGCCCCCCTGACACCCTGCAATACACATGCAGCATGCACAAGAAATAGAGCCTGTTGTTTAAGCCTCTGAGACTTGGGGGTTCTTTTTTTTATCCAAACACAGCCTAGTCTATCCTAACACAGAAGAAGTAAACTTTGTGATCAGGGGCGTGTGAACACCATCAGTACGGTAACATCCGTGTAAATGAAATAATAATCCCCAGTTCCGATCAAGGGCTCTTTTGCTTTAAGCCAGACACGCTGTCTCCAAACTTGAAAAGCTAACTCTGTCTTTGGAGAGTTTGCCTAGAGTTTCTCGGTAGCTAACGTTTGCTTTTTGGTCCAGAAGCTGGGAGAGAGGAGCCCTGTGAGTTTCACGTGCATTAGTCGTGGCGCGCACAGTCCTGGATGGGGGCCATTGGAACTGGCCTCCCGTTTTACACATGCATCTGCACCAGGCAGATAGAAACCCACCTGTAATTAGTTTGCCCCTTGCCCATGACATCATGCTTTACAGGAGTGTAGGGTGTTAAAAAATTGTAAATCTCAAAGTCTGTTGGCTTTCAGCACAGCAACTGTGATGAGATCTGGGAGCTCTGACTTAGATTTAAACCTAACTTCCTCACAAAGCCTGGGAGACAAGTTAGGAATGAACCGGGTCCTTTTCAGAATCTCTTGTGTTTTCATCCAAATTTGTATGTTTTTCTTTTCCTGGATGAATTACTTTCCCTGGTCTGAGATAAAGATGGAACTCTCAGGATAAATGTGGATATCTTGATTAGAAAGGGAACTAGTGGTATCTGAGCCTTCACTGTGTATAAGCATTGGGTTACCTGCTTTATACATTATCTCCTTCAACCATCACGGTAACTCTTTCAGGCAAGTTTATTGATTCTGTATGTAGAGAAAGGCATTTACAGATGTGAAATAATGGCCAGGATACGAATCCAGGCTTGTCAACCCCAGGATCCATGCTTTCTCCCCACCACCACCCTGCCTTGGGACCCACAATTAAAGTTATGTCCTGATAAAGTAAGTGCAGCCCACCAATTACCACTCCTTAGGAGAACAGGTGGCATTACAGAAAAAAACATAGACTGTAGAATCAGTAGGACCTGGGTTTAAGCCTTAGGACCACTAGTTAGTGCTTTTAGAAGTTATAGTGCCTTCCAAATTTCCTTTTCCTAAAATGGAAGAAAAACTGAAGGGAAGTGTGCTGCGATAATGATGGAGTGAACAGATAAATGGTCAAGATAATTCTCAGTAGTGGCAGGGCTACTAGGGAAGTCAGCCCTATGATAAGATAGTGGTGGAATGATGGGTTCTGGAGTGTGGAGGTCAACTGCTCATGACTGGGTAGCACAGAAGACCTCGCTGAGAAGGGGTATTAAGAAAAACTTAGAAGATCTTGGCATGGAGCAATCCAAAAAGAGAGTACAGCAGATACGATGCCTTTAGGTGGGAATGTGCCTGGTGCATTTGGGGGAGAGCAAAAAAGCCCAGTGTGGGGGGTGGTTAATGAGCAAGAAAAGAATGGGGAAGACAGGTCAGAGAGGCACACAAGGGAGCACAGCTCTCTGGCCATTCAGGAAACTCCAGAACAGGATTCTCCCCCAGGAAATAGGAGTAAGAATGACAATAACTTAGCAAGCAGATCAGTGAGTCCATATAAGTAACCTATGACCAACACTGCATTTTTTTTTAGGGTAAGGTTAGCTGCTATAACAAATAAGCTCTTTCTCACCAATGTGCTACTTCAGTGCAGGTGTTCTTGGTTAACTGGCATCTCTCTGATTCACTGACCCAGGCTCCTTTCATCTTGCAGCTCTGCCATCCCCCAGGGCTGCAGGGTCCTCTGCTTCTGGCCCATGAAAGAGGGGAGCAAGCATGTAAAAAAGGCATATCCTCTTCCTAGACACCTTCATCCAGAAGTCACATGCATTCCTTCCAACACACAATGCAATGGTAAAAATTAGCAACATGTCCTGGCTGGTGTAGCTCAGTGGATTTAACATGGGCTGCAAACCAAAGCATTGCAGGTTCAAGTCCCAGTCAGAGCACATGCCTGGGTTGCAGGCCACAGCCCCCAGCAACCACACATTGATGTTTCTCTCTCTCCCTCTTTCTCCCTCCCTTCCCTCTCTAAAAATAAATAAAATATATAAAAAAAAAAAAACTAGCAACATGTTCCCACCAAGGTGCAAGGAGAATTGGGAAATGTAGTCCATGGCTGGTCAGCCATGTCCCAGGAATGGCCCCACACTAAGGAAAGAGAGCGCAGTTTCCGGTCAACAACGAGACACCTCTGCCAGAAATATCGAAGGAAGAGTTTTTTCTGGTCCATCATAGTTGCCATAGAGGTGTGAACGCAGCTGTCCTATGTGAGGGCACAGAGGACACTACCTATACTATGTGCCTCAACATCCTGGACTAGGACTTTCCATGCAGTGTGCCTCTTTGAGCTTAAGATAGAGCCCTCTTCCACAGGCCACAGGCCTGAGGTCTAGTCTGACTCTCCTCAAGGGACCATAAGCCAGTCACCAAACCTTTGCCTTTTCTGAGCCTCATTCTCCTCATCGGGAGAATAAATATATATAAGGTAACAGCTAAACCTGAAGGGGTATTTTTTCACCTGTGAAAGCCCATGATTCCATGATACAGAGGATTTTCCCTGCCCTCTGGCTGACGTGGGACATGAGGTTGACTTTGCAGCTCCTGCCTGTGCAAGTGCCATGTGCTTAGGATTAGAGGAGGAGAAGGCGGTGCCCGGGTGTCCCATGCTTGAGCCTCCAGTGGCCTTATTGCCGCTTCCACCAGATGGGTCACCTTCCACCCTGGAATGTCTTCCATGAATTATGTGGATCTGATCAGAAAGGTTAGGAATTTGCAAAGCCTCATGCCCTTCTACTGAATAGACTTTGGAGTGGTTGGTTTCTGGAGAAATCCTAGGAAAAGGCAGAGAGGAGGAGAGGGAAGAGATGAACCTTCAAGAGGGGCAAATATGAGAAAAGACAGACAAACAGAAGGACATTCAGACAAGGAGTTTAAGGTTAAAGGAAGAGCAAATCAAGTAGAAAGTCCATGGTGGAGAGGGGCAGGGAAGGGGAAGGAGGAGAAGAGAGGTGGGCACACCCAGGCTGGTAGTAGGTGTGCTGGGGCAGAGACAGACAGACGGACTGCCCATCCAGGGCATGGGCAGAACTTCCCAGGCCCTGCAATGAGATAGAGACGCAGAGGCTCCAACCAAGACAAGGTGTAGGGAGAGACAGATGGCAGCAAGCTTCAGGAAGACACGATTCCAATCACGCCCGTTGAAATGGATGTTGGCGAGTTCAGAAGGCAGCAAAGCATGGGATTGGGAGGGGGAGGTGTGGCGGGCCACGGCGGAACAGGTTGGGGTAGCTTCTGCCAGGGACAGGGCTGCTGATGAAATGGCAGTGGCTCAGCCTCAGCAGGAGGAGCCCTCCACCGGCCCCCCACTGCAATTGGACTCACCTGACAGTGGAATGAGTAATGAGTTCATTAAAACCTCCCGGACCCGTTCCTGAAAAGAAGATGAATGTGGCAGAGAGAGGCAAGGCTCCAAGCGCCTGCCTATGGGTGTGTGTGGTGCTCATGGCACCCCAACACCCTGCTCAAAGCAAACAGATCACTCCCCTGCTTTTTAGGCCTCATGTGGCTCCCCATTGCCCAAAAGGGCAAGTTTAAACTCTTGTCCTGGCACTCAAGGCCTCTCACGCGCTGGTCCTTGCTGACCTCTCCGGCCTACTGGGCAGCCAGCCCTTCCAACCCTCTTGTAGCTTCCCACGTGTACATGGTATTTCATGAGGCTGTGTCATTCCCTGGGAAAGCCACTTGGCTCGGAATGGCCTTCCCCTCCTCACGGGTGTCCATACAGTAAATTCCTAGTCACCCTTCTGAACCTTGCTCCAGAGTCACTTCCTCCGTGAGGCAACAGCACCGGCCATGCCTCCTCTGGGGCACTTGGGTGCCAAGTCCTATTCTAGAATTTATCATTATGAACATCCACTCCACGGCCCCATCCAATGCCAGTGCCTCTGCGTCCCTGTATCTCATTCATCTCTGTTTCCAGAGGCATGCAAGGCACAGGGAGGCTGCCCACAGGATTTTAGAAACGCCATCCTGAAAGTTGGCACCAAATTTCAGGGGACCAAGAGGGCTCTCATCTTTCTGATTTATGAGTGTTAGCCTAAAAATAATAGGCCAGCCCTGGCTGGTGTGACTCAGTGGATTGAGTGCAGGCCTGAGAACCAAAGGGTCGCCAGTTCGATTCCCAGTCAGGGCACATGCCTGGGTCGCGGGCTGGGTCCCCAGCAAGGGGCACACGAGAGATAACCACACATTGATATTTCTCTCCCTTTCTCCATCCCTTCCCCTTTCTCTATAAATAAACAAATAAAATCTTTCTAAAATTAAAACGTATAATAATAAATAATAAAAATAATAGGCCAAAGTAAGAGGCAACGTGCATTTATCTGAGATTAAAAAATAAAAAGAATAGCTATCCAGTAAGCACTGATTCAGGCAGAAACCCAAATAATGTTCTGATGAGGAGCGAAAGCAAGGGGTATTTATGAGAAAGGGAAGGGCAACAATTACATCAACAGACAGAGGGCATTCCTATCAGTGCACTTAAGCTAACATAGTGATGCCAATTCTGAATGACACTTTTAATTTTCAGTCCCGGAAGTCGCACCTTCAGGAACTGGGATCCCACTCCCTCCCCAGCAGCCTGGCTTGCTGTTGGGCAACTCCAACTGCTGGAAAGTCTTCTTCACCGGGGTTTAAAGCCCAGATTCCTGTGACTTCCACCCACCGGTCTCCCACAGATGCTGTCACTTCTCACTTTGGAGGGTTTTTGTTATTTCAGGTTTTGCTTTCTTTTTTCCAAAAGACACGTTGAAACAATTTTTTTTCCCTTGTCATTTTTACAGGCTTTCAGCTTGTCCCCCTGGCCTCTTTCAAGCATGCCTCTAATTCTAAATACTATTTGAAAGTGGAAAAAAGGAAGTATTTAGAGTCGGATAAAGTTACCTATGATTTTTTTTCCTGACGTGTAGAACAGTCAGCCCATCTTTACCCTGGCACCTCTCTCTTTCTTTCTCCAAGCCTCCCCGGCCCCCAGGACAGTGACACCATGGAAACAGGTCAGGATCTACAGTAAACCTAGTGGCAGGAGGCCTGGGTTCTGATCATGGCCCGCCCCTCACTGGCTGGGTAAGGCACCCGCTCTCTTTGATCTGAGCCCACAAATAATGATACCCACCTCAAAGCACTTTTGGCAGATTAAAACACACTGAGTACTGAATTCGGTCTCAGGCACACAGTATGTGTGCAATAAATGCCAGAGTTAAAAAAAAAAAAAAATCTGTTGCCAGCTGATTTAATGGGGCCATTAGTCTGGGTGAATACAAAGTTTAAAAAAAGATATTGAGTCCCTATAACCAAGCCGGGAATCCCACTGAGATGGGTGGAAACTATTTATCTCTTTGTTGGTTCCATCAATACGTGATAAGACCTGACAGTGTCCAATGCTGACACCAGTTGGGGACATGAGCAAAACTACAGGGCAGCAGTGGACACTGGAGAGAACACCCTCAATGGCAGATAGATCTCAGTTTGAACCCTTTCCCTGTGACTTCGACCAAGTCACTCTGCTTCTCTGAGCCGTGGTTTTCCCATCTGTGAAATGGGTACAGCAGGAGTTGCCACTTCATAGAGTCAACAGCTGAGGAAACTTTTAGAAAGGGTAGGTGCTCGTTTGTAGCCTCAGCTTCCTACCGCCATCTGTAGAACAATGACTGGGTGGAGTGCACGTAAAACTGCACTGATGTAAGGGCCACCGCTCACCGAGCAGTCGGATGTAGTGCTTACTGGAGAGGAAGTCAGAGTCTAATACGTGAGTTCAAAGCCTGGTCCCCCATTTTCCCTCCATAAGGAACGTTGAGCAAGTTATTTAACTCAAGTGACAAAGTATCAGTTTCCACGCCTGTGAAATGGACATTAATAGTAGTGATTCCTTCTTCCTGAAGTAACTGTTAGAATTAAATGAGGTCTTGTCTATAAAAGCACTCAGTACAATGCCTGGCTCCAAGCAAGTATGCAATAAACCTTAGCTGACAGTCTTAATAATAACCAAAGTAACTGCTGTCTCTGGTATCTGATCTCAAATCCCAGTTGTGTTTTATTCACTGTGTGACCTTGAGCAAATCCCTTCCTTTCTGAGCCTCAGTTTCCACATCAGTAAAATGGGAATGAAACTAACTCCTCCCATGCAGCACTTCAGTAAGGGTTAGAAGCAACCTACAGTGTGTGCCTGGCACACAGAAAGCACTCTGCAAAAATCTGCAAACCTGTTTGTATGATTTTAAATGAGCCATCTTGGTGCTCTGCACCTCACTGTCCTCTGTGGTGAGATGGGGCGTTATCCATTCCCGAGAGGGCGGGGCGGGGCAGTGAGGAAGGAAATGCAGTTGTGATTAGAGCTGGGACGCGGCTGTGACCGTCGGCACTGCAGCACAACCCTCCCCTCCTGTCAGCTGGATACATATGGTAGAGTCTTGGGCCCCAATTAACTTTCACACTTCCAGGTCCAAGTTCAGGAGATGCAGCCCCAGTGCCTGGTAGAATTATGAACCCTGTGTATGAAGGTTGTTGTAGATGAAGGACATAACAGCCCAAGGTCTGTGTGTTTGCGTTTTATGTGGGGCAGGTGGTGGGTGCGTGGAGAAAGACCCATTAAGTCAAATTTACACAGGACCTCCAGGAAGGCAGTGACCCTGCCCCCTGCTTTATATCTCAGAAACTGGCCTAGCCAGCTGCCTGTGAAAAGGGGAATCAGCACAGACAGGCAGAGTCATCTGGCCTGGATCCCAAATGCTTGTCTTGAGAGGGACTTGAGGAATCAAAAGAGATGGGAAGTTTCAGCATCATGGGCTGAGGCCCATAGGAGGAGCCTCTTGTACCTGCCCAGTCTTTCCACTGTCTAGTCCACAGGCTACACCCAGTCCCACCTCTGACACCATGGCCCCCACTGTTCCCGACCTGGCATGCCCTCCTCTCCCTTGTCTCTGCGGACCCACCCTGTTCCCTTAAGCCACCCAACTTCGAAACATTCTGCTTCTTCCATGAAGTCCTTGTCAAACATGCCGCTTAGCAAATTTATTTCTTTTGAATTTTTCACATGTATTATTTCTCTTATGCCTGCAGCCATGCTGTGATGTAGGTAGAATTAGCTTCATTTTAACAGTGAAGGAGACTCAAGCTGTCCAGCTGATCATCTCTCCCAAGGTCACGCAGGGATGGTCTCTACAAATAATTCCCTTTCTGCCACACCATGGCTACTCCACTTGCACCACCGACTCTTTCTTCTTTGAGTTCAGTTTGCATTTATAAGGCAATCCCTATCATCATAATTATTCCCAAGCCAGAATCATTCCCTAACAGACTGATCAGTATGGGCATGCTAAGGGTAAGGATCACATCTTTACCCATCACATGTCCCTCCTCTGGGCCACCCAGCCGGGCCTTGGACATCTCGGTCGTAGTGGTCCACAGCTGCACTGGTCTGGTCAGCCTGTTTTTCCTCCTACCAGGAATTTCCCTCTCTCACTTGAGTCATATGGCTGGGGTTGGGGAATGTCATTCCTAGTACCTGGAAACTCTTATCAAGAAGGGTACACAGATGACTCAGGACAAGTCAGTTAGAGTCCATTCCGATTCTTCGAGTGCAAGATGCGTGTCACATCTACCCACGGAGCAGAGACTGAAAGAACTCACCCCTCTGCACCTTCTTGTCCTCGGGACTCACTGACACCCCATTCACCAGCTTCCTCTGTGCCTTGATGGGGCCGTGTGGCTATTCCTCACCAATAGAATGTGAACAGAAGAGGTGTGTGTATTGCCATACAGCCATATAATGAACAGTAGGTGTGTCTTCACCGTTGCCCACTTCCCTGGGTAAGTAGAGAGAATTCCATGGACCTAAAGATTAGAGCCACAAATGGAAGGAGCCTGGGTCCCTGAGTGACTACATGGAACAGAACGAACTCCCCCGACCCCGCCCCAATCCCATATGGGACTGTGGCACGCACAAGAAATACTGCTTAATTTCATGTTAGGCCACTGAAATATTGGGGTGTTTCTACAGAGTTAGCCTACCCAGGCCAGTAAAACACGCACGTGCAAACATTTCCATCTTTCTGACCCGTATAGACAGGAGCACCCAGGAGATACGGTAGGGCCAAGGTACGGAAGGCCTTGCTCACCAATGTTTGTCAGTGCCCCAAGAGCCAGCGAAGAATGTCGCAGAGGAGTGATTGCTAGAAGGAAGGAAAGGAAGGAAGTGGGTTGAACTGCTAACCACCATATCCTGAGCACTACCCCACGGACTCGATGCTACACAGCAGCACACCCACACCGTGTCATCTCACCCTCCCAGAACCGCATTTCACAGATGAGGAAACCGACGCCCACATCTCACAGGTGAGCAGCAGAACCACACCTGGCAGGGGTCAGACCCAAACCTGCCCGGCTCCAAAGCCTGAGCCCTTTTATTAAACCACATCTCTTAGTAAGATGAGTTTGGCCCATGTATTTTCATAGCGTCTTTCTCAACAGGGGTTATATATTCCTTTTATAACAGTAAAACACACACTCATACATAGACCAGAAATAAGTAAGTAAATAAATAAATAAAAAATGAATCTGGCCACCGAAGAGGAACCAGCATCCAAGATGCCAATCACCACAGGGCTGGTCCCCTTATATTAATCCTTTGAAGGACGTGCTCTCCCACACACATAAATGATGGTCCAGCTGAGGAAAAATGACAGTAGCTTTTATTGCAATTTCCAATCATCCCAGGAAAATGAAGCTTTCTCTGGAGCCTTGTAATTGCCAATTTGTAAACACTATTTATGTAAACTCTGATTCCCTCCACACCGTTAATCAGGTTGGGTTTGTATAACCAAGTTCAGTTTCTTGCTGTGTTTTACACAAGGAGCTCTGCCTTCTGCCACCCACGGAGGCTTTCCCAGCCCCCGGCCCCCACCCCCTGGTACCTCTCTGCCTCTGTTTATGTCTTTCTGGTTTGCAATTTCTTAATGATGTTTTAACGAGATGCCAGTTACATGTGCAAATTGAAAAGAGACGACATTGAGAGATTGCTACCTGGTGGTAAATTTATTAAAATCAAGGCAGTTTTAATAACTTCCTTGTATATGCATCCGCCCCATGTCTGTAATATTAGTTTTGGTTGCGTTTTTTTTTTTTAACCTCTTATTAGAACAGGGTGTTAGGGAAGTATAAGGTGAAGTCATGGGAAAGAAATCTAATTGTTTGCGTGTTGGTCTTGTTCCCTAAAATGGATTGTACAGGAGGAAACTGTTCTCTTGTACTCTTTTGGACCTTGTCCAGCTTGATCTTCCTATTCCTTGCATCACGTGTAACCCTTCCCATCAATCTTCATCATCATCATCATCACCATCATCATCTTCAGGGCCACCATTTATGAAGTGCTGAAGTCAAGATCTCGTAGCTAGAAAATGATGGAGATTTCAAGTTCAAATTATGCAGGATCTAAGCCTCCTGAGCTATTCTTTCTTCAAACTTTCTTTGCCTTCCTTGTTCCCGCACCCTCCTGTATTCCTTCATCCCCTGCCTACGTTTTCTCAGCCTCCTTCGCAAGCTGATTTTCCTCTTCTGGTTCTCATTCCCTCCCATTCTGCCCTCCGTCTTCTCTTCCTTTTCAAGACTGTCATTTCTCGCCCTGGCTACCTTTGTTTATACCAATACCCCAACCACTGTTGTCTGTCCATAGCGTCGACAGCAGTCTCTCCTAAACATTGGACTTGACACATCCAGCCACCCACCAGCCATCTCCATTGGGTGACATACAAGGTCCTCACAAACCCAAAGTCCTCCCCAACGCCCCCTCATCCTGCGCTGGGCACCAATTGGAAACCCAAGCGTTTCCCACTCTGGATGTTTGCTGCCATGAGAAGGAAGCATGGTAGTAGGGTCTTCCTGCCTGCTCCTCAGCGATGACTCACCATTCCCCTGGGGTGCCAGGGGGACATGGACCCAAGTTGTCCTCTCTTCTTTCTCTGAGAAGCAGGCTGCCTCCAGGAACGAGGGGCCCCTCCCATCTCTGCAAGGTAGAAAGGGCTTCCCAATTCCTAGGCACAGTCTTAAGGAGCACACTTACCCGAGATGCAAACCACATTCTCCAGCATCAGCTTTAACAGCAATAAAAGCGGTGTTTTTGTTTCTCTATTACTTTTCTTTTGCTTTATTTCCCAACTGGTTTGAAACTTGGGCAGGAGGAAAGATGCTATTGACTGAGCCTCCTCAAACCCCCAACAGCTAGCAGTCACCCTAGATTCTCCCTCTCCTCCCACAGAAAGTCTCATTGAGTTCCATTGAGTTGAACTTGGGAATAGCCCAAGTCTTCCTTCTCATCTCCACCTAGCTCGTGAATGCCTGGTCTAGGCTCTTCATCGTTCACCTCGATTATGGTAACAGCCTCCCTCTAGCTTCCCTGCCTCTGTCTCGTGCCTCTTCCTTCCCGAGCGCACCCTCCACAATGCCCAGTGATCCTCCCAGAGCGCAGCTGCGGCCATGGCTGCCATTATCTAAGGTGAATTCCCAACTGCCAACGGGGCTTATAAGCCCTGCATGATGTAGCCTCCCAACCCCCCTCATTCACACCACATTAGACTCACCTCTAAACCCAGTGCTGTCTCTTAGGCAAAGAAATTGAAGCTTAGAGAAGTAACTCAATCAAATTCAAGACCAGAAAGACTTAGTCATTGTTGGGATTGAAATACAGTTAAGACAAAGAACAGTATGTAAATTCTGTTTCCTAGAAGAACAACTTCTAGAATGAAGTTGTTTTTTTTTTTTTAAAGATTTTATTTATTTATTTTTAGAGAGACGGCAAGGGAGGGAGAAAGAGGAAGAGAGAAACATCAATGTGTGGATGCCTCTCACACACACCCCACTGGGGACCTGGCCCACAACCCAGGCATGTGCCCAGACTGGGAATTGAACCAGGGACCCTTTGGTTCACAGGCCAGCACTCAGTCCACTGAGCCACACCAGCCAAGGACAGAGTTTTTTTTTAAAGTACTCATGTGTGAATTTACTGAGAGTAGCAACTCAATCAACCTAACACCAGAAACAATACCCAGTATATATTAGGCACTGAGTAAAACTTTGTTGAAGAAAGAATTGTTCCATTTGAAAGACTGCTGACCTTGGAGTCAGATGTCTCTGAATCAAGTCTCAGGTTTGCCATGAACTGTCTCTTTAATCTTGGAGAAGTCACTTCTTGGGGAGCCTCAGTTTCCTCATCTGTAGAATGGGATTATATTACCTATCTGGCAAGGTCTTACTGTACATTGATAGAGACACAGTAGGTGAAACCATTTTATAAACTAATTTTCTACAATGTGCTACTTAAGCATTTCATAAACTAATTTTCTACAATGTGTTACTTATGCATTTTATAAACTAATTTTACACAATTATGAGACTTAAGGCTCTGCCTCCATCTCTGGGGCCTTCTAGACCAACTCACATTTCCCGTCAATGCATCAGATTCAGAAATTTCAATGTGAGCTTAAACATCAAAACTCATGTTGTTAAAGAACGTATTTCACTTAAAAAAAAAATCCCATCATCCTCTCTAATTTGAATCATGGGAAAAGCATGAAGAGAATCAATTTTTATATGAAAATTGCCTTCAAAATTGCTGCAGCTTTTGTTCACAATCAGGAGACTATAACGATGCAGCCCAACGTCTGTTGGTGTGCTTGATTTGATGCTGGAGTGTGTACAGGCTGCATACATTTGTTTTTTATGGTGTTTTTTTATGTTTGCAAACAGCATTCTTTAACCTGAAATATCTTTCAGTTTAAATGCCAGCCGTTAAATACACAAAATGGCCAATCAATTTTTTCTGTGCTTACACTCAATTCTTGGTTTTGTGTGAATGCTGAGAGCAGTCAGAAATAAATCAAAGAAATAAAGAGAATCAGATCTGGGGTGGCAGTGGCCTTAAAGAACATCTCCAGTGGAGCCCCCTCATTTTACAAGTGGGAAACTGAGGCCCAGAGAGGGAAAGATGCTCACCCAAGACCACACGGCTAGTAAGAGACAGAGCCGGGATGAGAACCCAGGACTCCTGCTCCCCACTCTGCGCCCATCTGCAACATCCCCCCACTTCCCCAGAGATGTGCGAACTGCCAGCACCTGGTTTGTGTCGGAATGACCACAGCACTGACCAGAAATGTGGAGGCGCGAGCAGGAGGCTCTAAGCAGACAGCCACAGTGCCCGGGGGATCAGACACCTGCGAAGCCACAACTTCCTTTTCTTTTGAGAGAATTTACAGGGAGCTGATATTCCTATACTTAAGGAGAGGAACATGATCCCATCCCAAAGAGAGAAGGAAAGTCAGTCTTTTCTGTATCTGTGGTTTTGGGTTATTTTTACCTTCGCTTCCCATCTAAGCGCACAGGGCATAGGCTGTGGAGTCAGATGGACTCGGCTCAAGGACCCTGGGCAGGTGACTTCCTGTCTCTGAACCTCAGGGTCCCTGTCTTTAAAATAACAACATTCACACCTCCCTCAGAGGTGGTCTTAAGAATTAAGAAGTGTCTCGTTGAGTAAGCAGACCAAAATAAGGGCTCAATAAATGTGTGCCACCCTTTCCGGCTGACTCCTCCTAATTTATAACATTTGGGAAGGAATGCCTTAGAGGCTGTAAAGAACTAGGACACAAAGGAAACCAATGACAGGGTGGGGACAATAGCACCCTACAAGCATGACACCAGCAATGGACCACCACACCCACGATAGCCTGCAGCTGCTCCCCCTGCCCCTTTCTTGCATTTAAAAAGAAATTTTAATTCCATTTATTGGTCAACTTTCCCCATGAGAACACATCTTTAATTTAATCATGTAAATCAATGGGAAAATCTAATTCACTTTAGAGAAATTTGCTCCAAGGCTAGCCTTATGGGAACAACTCTGTGCCTTAAAGTGTATCTGTAGCAAGTGACGTGTGTCTTTATCACAGTTGCAAAGGGAGATAAATTAATCTCCAGCCCATTTTAGGAAATAGAGAGTTGATTAAATAAACGGTAGCTCTAGTGGTTTCAAATGATCTGTCATTTTCAAACATCTCAGACACCCATTTTAATGCTAAATTTTAGCTTTCTGAAATTGTAGATTCCATTTGCGTATTTAATATTCAATTTGCCTGATTATCACTTTATTAGTTGCAAATACATTTGATTTTTCTGATGCCTGTTGCAACGTCTGTCTGGCTTTGGTTTGTGGAGTGCGCCCTGAACAGGGGAGAAATTGCTCCCTTCCGGCCCCGAGCACCCCGCTTTGCAGACAGGCAGTGCTCTTGACGCTATGTCATCTTCTTCCCAGGAAGCCACCGCCTGCCAGCCTATGGATTTATGGTGTGGATCAATTAAGAAATTGAATGTGAAAGGGTATAGTAACCAGCACATATCGTTCTGACACCCAACGGTGATGGACGGGAGAATAAATGACTGAGTCCATCCATAAACCTCTATTGAGGGCTCTTCCTGTGCCAGACACTCTGGAAGTGGAGGAACAGGGATTATTAGGTTTTGTTCTTAGCCTTAAGGAGCCCATCAGTTACTATAGCAGATAAGTAAGTAAACAGATGCTTATACCCCAGCTCAATATGTGCTCCAATACTAGGAGCCCAGAGGAGGTGCCCTTGATCCACTCTTGCAATCAAGGAAGGCTTCTTGGAGGAGGTGAGCTTTAAAGGCAAAGTGAATTAACCAGTGAGAGGAGATGTAAAGTTGTCATTCATCAGTAAAATGCAACACATTTGATCATATGCTATAGCTATTATAATCTTGGCCCTGAAGAATGCCAGGGAAGCAAAACAGACACTTCTTCAACTGTGTCATTCTGAGGTCCCATCAGAAAAACAGACCCACCCTAAACATAACACATTTAGTATGGGAAGTAGGATTTACACACATGTGGGAGGAGCTGGGGGAGGATCAGAGAAGCAGTCACTAAATATTTCAGCCCCAAATGCCGGGACCAGTAGAGCAGCCAGAGTTCACCAAACAGTCTAAGATGCCACTAAGATGACATTCGGTCACAAAAGGAGAACTTGAGAAGAGGTGCAGAAAGCCACCACAAGAACAAGAGCTCCTGCTTTACTTCACTGTCTAATGCTCCTGCAAGTTCCTCTCATTGGAAAACTCTAACCCAGAGCCCTGCAGAGAAAGGGATTGTGGGAAACAGTGAACTGGATGGTAAGAGAGTGGGGCCAAGTTGACAACAAACAGTCCCACATGCTGTCCCAGAGGTAGCATTAATCAACAAATCACAGGGATATATATATCCCATGAAATGTATTGTGAGAGTCTGATCCACCCTGGTGGACATGGGAAGGCTTCCCCTGGAAACTCACCCCTGAGCCGGGGCCCGATGGGTGGGGAGAGGACCTCAACAGACCCTAAACATTACATCACATTTTTCTCACACACTAACCCGCCACCACAGGTTCAAGGGAAGGTCTGTCCTAATCTCCCCAACAGCCCAAGGAAAGGTTTATTGCTCTGTGGACAAAGGATTAACCCAGACTTTAAAGAACTCTGACCTCAGAAGTCATAAACAGAAGCCCTGAGCCACATCAGGCCCAGAAGGCTTCCCCGCCGCCAGGTGCATGCCTGCATAGTCAGGGGCCCCGAGCTGACCTGGCCCCTGCACCCCTCCCCTGCCAGCACCGCAGCAAATGTATGAAAAATTGTATCATTAAACTCTTTGATGTTCTCCTGTCTAATTGAACCTGCGAAATTTCCTAAGGTTCTCCAGCCTCCAAAAATTCAATTTTCCATGTAATGCATGGTGACGTGTCAATAAATCACGCTGTAAAATAAATGCGCAGATTCTTTTGTGCGGGAGCAAGTGAGGAATCAACCTTTCGTAATTGATAAATAATGTCATTGGAATCAATAGCTGGCAGAGGAGTCGGAGGAGTAAGCCTGAATCATGTATGAGTGCTCCGGGGTGATCAATGCCTTTGAAACAGCCAGGAGCTCAGGAGCCAAGTGTATAAATTACTGCCTTCATATTACAGCAGGGCCCAAAGTTTAGAAGATGGGTGCGTTACTAATGGCTCACGAATGGGAAGATGGGTCTGGGGTGTGGGTGGGCTGAGTTCCCAGGTGGGCCCTCTTTGGGGAGCTCGCGGGGTCCCTGCAGATGGGCTTCCACAGCGATGAGGAGCAGATTGTGCAATCTGGAACTTGGGATGGAGACAGCGCGATTCCAGCTCTGGCCAGCCCTGCCGGCAGCCTGTGTTGGCGGCAAAGAGAAGCGCTCTGCCACGGGAGCCACGAATGCCGCTTAGAAAAAAGCCTGGCTGCCCTCGGACGCCTCAGTGGTGCTGGGGGCTGGCACTGACATACGAGATGAAGACAAGCCTGAGGGTCACCGAATCAGGCGCTGAGTGGCAGCTGCAGACCGTGCTGGACCCAAGCGGATGCTGGGCAGTGGTCAGGAGCCCTTAGCTTAAGGCTCAGATGATTCAGCCCCACCACAAGCAATGTGATTCTGAGCAAGTTGCTTAACCTCTCTGTGCTCACTCCTCTCCTCTACAAAATGGGCTTATCATCGCAACCTCACTGCCTCGTGAGGATGAAATGGAATCAAGCAGATATCTGAGCTCAGTGTCTGTCCCTACTAAATACTAAGCAACTTGGAACTGTAGTGCTTTAATGATTAGATAAGTTTTCAGGCACCATACAGCCACATACGTTTCTTGTATTATCTTCTTTAATCCTCACAATAATGCCATGAAGCAGTTACTATTATTATCCCCATTTTATGGATGAGGAAACTGAAGCACAGAGAAGGTAAATGCCTTGCCCAAATCACACTGCTCTGATCACTGGGGCCACGACCTGAATACAGGTAGTACAAATCCAGAGCTGTGCTCTGGACCATGAAACTGCATGACAGCATCGCTCTGACCCTGGAGCCTCCCCAGCTGTGTGGAAGGCTGTGTTTGGCGGGCTCTCCACAGTGGTCTTTGGGGCATGCCACCTGACTCACGGCAGCCCGGTGGAGAGGCAGTAGGCTCGGGTCCCAGCTCACCAGGATGTGCCTCTGAGGCCACCACTCTCGTCAGGAAACTCAGAACGATAATTGCTGTCCCTTGAGGTCATCTCCAATCACTATGGGAAGAGTAGGTGAGCTTTAGGGTCAGCCTGGGCGGCATCATGGCCCTGCCCGGCTGTGTGTTCTTGGGCAAGAAGGGCCCCCCGTGTCTGCGTCCTCGTCTCTGCAGTGTGAACCCAGACATCCATCTCTGAGGACAGAACTGAGAGTAAGATGAGACGGCCCGTGTATATCACCTGCGTACCAGCACCTGCAGCCAAGCAGGCCTGTAAAAAATACTGTTCTCCCTTGCCCCCTTTCCCTCTCAAAGAAAGGAATTCAGAAGGAGCCCCAGCAGAATGTGCTACACAACTCTAGGGGGAGCTGGTGTATCTACTGCTGCACACCTGGGTTCGGCAGCCAGAAGAAATACGAAGCAAAACATTTAGCAAATCTACGGATTCAGCTGAAGCCTGGACCAAACCAGTCCCCACACTGTGCGTTCCCTTGGCCCTGTGCTCCTCCATCACAGCACACACTCTGCTCTCACATAACTGAGCACAGCACGTCCTGGCTGGAGGGTCAGTTTAGTGAGGACAGGTATTCTGTGTCTCAGGTTGGGTGGGTTCTCCGAAAGTAGCCCTTCCTCCTCTTTTCTCATCTGCCTAGAAGGAGGCAGAGTCGCAGGATGGAAGGAGCCTGTGTCCCTGACACAGGCCACTGGACTAAGGGTCCAGGTGATGGACTGTCACGTGAGCAAAGCATAGGCTTTGTGATGTTGAGTTGTTTACAGCAGTGACTTAGACAGATGGGCTAGAGCTCCCAGATCCCCCCTCCAAGGACAGCTTGTTGCCCAACTCCTGAGACACCTGTCCGCACTCAGCTCTCAGTTGTCATCCCCTTCGAGCAAGGACTGTCTCTGCCGCAGAGAGCCCAAGGACATGCCCCTCCTGTGGGGGTCCACGTCACTGACTGATTGGGTATAGAAAGGTGTAAGGCCCACCTGTACCACAAGAGACCCTCCCTCTGCCCAATCCCGCTTCTTCCTTCTCCCTTCCACAGATGCAGATGCCAATGGCACTTCCTAAAAAACCTCCTGCACACTCCTTCAAACTCCATCTCCACTTCTGCCTCGGGGGCGGGGTGGAGTGGGGGAGGACAGCCTGGGACACCTACCCTGACTGATGATGCATGGGCTGAGAAGGTTGTTACAGCACGGCCATCACATCCATAATCCCGGCAGCAGGCTGAAGAGATGGGTGAAGATACCACCTTCTTGAGAGGGGTCTCCAGAAGTCTCATGGGCCACAGCTGAGCCACACTGGCCACACTAGCCACAGAGAAGTCTGGGAAATGTATCTTCATTCTGGGCAGCCTTGTAACCCACAAATAAAGTCCTCAGGAAAAGGGGGAGCCTGGATGTGGGAGGCGACAGGTAATCTCCGTCATCTAGCCTTGCCAGGGACCCTGTCTTCATCACTCTTACTTGCACAGTACCTAGAAGAGCCTGGAAGAGTGCTCACCACCAAGTAGCAGTTCAGGAAATATCAGATGACTTGGTTAAAGGGGAGGGAGTAGGTGAACACATCAGGGGTAGCCTTTGCCAGGGAACATGGGATGACTTTGGAGCCATTAACTATTAACTGAGATAACCATTAACGGAGAGAAGGAACTGGGGAAGAGAAGGCAGCGGGAAATGGTTCAGATTTATACTGGCTGAGTTTAGGTGCCTGTGGACCATCCAAGGGCAGATGTCCAGTTGGCAACTGGATCCACACATCTGAAGTGCCTGTGGGAGGCCGAGGCTGGAGCCTCGGGCAGGAGCCTCCCACACCTGGGCAGCAGTCCAGCTGAGAACGTGGCCAGACTCACCCAGAGAGAAGTGTGGAGAACCCACAGTTATACCTATAAAGCTGAGCCGGATTTCCAATTAACAGCATCACTCCTCAGCTTTTCGTTTTGTTTGTGCTGCATTCCCCCTCCTGTGTTAATTTCCCTATTTGCTCTTTCTGCCCATTTTGAAAGATGATTGGTTTTCTGGGCAAACAGCCTATTTTGTGTGTGTGTGTGTGATTTTAAGGCCTTGCACCATCCCAAGCTCTTACCCAGATATGGGATATATACAAATATATGTACCCAGTATAGTTATATACACACATACACTAATGTACATGCAACTGGGTGGTTAGAACGGCGGCTCCATGGACGCATACCTGAGCGAAGCAAACGTGTGGCTGCCTGGGCTACCTGGCAGGTGTCATAAAAACACCAATAAGGGGGAGCAGAAAGTGTTTGACTGGGAGAGTGATTCTTGTTTCCTTTTCATTATTCTTAATAAAAGGAGATGGTGCCGAAAAATTGTGTTTCCTGGGTTATTTTCCCCAAGAGATCTTTTATAAAACACGGAATACATAACAGACCGTGTTGCCGGCAAATGCCTCATTAAGGGAATATAGTTAGAAAGAAATAGTAACCAAAATGAACAGTTATTTTCTTTATTTTATTTTTTTACCCTCGGTAAGATGGAGAAATTAGATGCGATATGGATTTAGTAACAGCCCTCAAATAACACCGTGGGGACTCGATGCCTGGGCTCTGAGACGGAGGGTCTGCACATGCTTTTCTGCACTGAGGCCGCCGTCGGGGAGGCGCGTCGCAAGCCCCAGAAAAAAGGGCCTCTGTCTTCCAGAGAGCCGTCTCACGGGTGGGTTTCAGCTTCCTTGTCTCTCTCTCTTTTTCTCTCTCTGTTTTCCTCTGGGTGCTCCCAAACTCCCTCAATATGTGAGCAGATGACTCCAAACCGCCCTCTCTAACTCACTCTCCAGAGCTTGTGGCCCCTGTGTCCGAGGTATTCCTAGACGTCTCCAGCCACATGCCCCTGGCCCTTCAAAGTCACCGTGTGCCACACTGAGCTCCTAATCTCCCCCCACACCCCTGCTTTTCTGGGGTTCCTATCTCAGTGGATGGCATCACTAACCCCACCCAACTGCATGGATCAGAAAAACCCTGGAATCGTCTGGACCCCACAGCCAATAATCACCATGCCCTGGAGATCCAACCCCCCAAGTATAATAAACACATCCCTTTAACTCTAACTCCACTGCCACCCCTGGTCCAGGCCCCATCTTCTCTCTCTGGGGTCACCACCCAGCCTTCTCCCTGAGCTCCTGCTCCACTGCAGTCTCCATAGAAATCTCTCAATGATCTTTCCAGAATTCTGTTACAGACTCTTCAGTGGCTTCGAGTTATCTCCTAGACTGCATTCTGGCCACGTGGCTTCCCAGGATCAAAACATCATTGCCTCTCCACCGGCACCTCATCAACTTCTCCCTTTGGTCTTCCTCCAGTTATCTGAACCGTTGCCAGTTCCCCAAATGCCCCACGCCATCCCTAACCCTTGCACCTTTGCACATACTGTTCCTCAGCTGTTCCAGGTCCCCACTGCTGACTCCTTTTCTCTGCTGGCTTTGACTAGCCCTCGCTCATCCTTCATAATGAGTTTGAGGCTCCACCTCCTGCAGGAAGCCTCCCAGGCTTTTCTGTGCTCCCAGAGCCCCTTCATCTTGACAGCTCCCACTGTGCTAGGTTATTTTCCAGTGCTGTTTCTTCCAAGGACTATGAGCTCTTTGAGGACAGGGATTGTGTCTTGTTGATTTCCTGGTCCCCAAAAAACAGCACAGTAACTGCTACAGATAAGGGATTCAGGTGCTGAATGATTGGGAGTAATTAAACAACCACAAGAACCAGTAACAGCCTGCAAAGACAAAAGCAAAATCGGCCTTCTGTGTCTGCTGGAATTTCTAAGTAATGTGAGTGTGCGGCCTATCATGAGGAAGAACATAGATATAACGACCCTTGAAGTTCTTTTCTAAGCCAGGCATCTGGGCCTCTGCTCTTCACAAAGATCAAAAGAGAGACCCAGTGGTCCCGGGCCCCAGCAGAGCAGGGACGTTGAAAGAGTTTCAGATGCTTGCTGTAGAAGCAAGAAGCCAGTTTTTGAAGCCAAACACACCTGGGGTCAGGCAGTGGTCAGCTTCTTCTCTCTGAGGCTCACCTGGAGCGTAAACATGCTGACCCCTCATTTCTGGGTGATTGCAAGGACTAGACATAATCATTACAATTAAACATAGGGACCGATATGTAGTAAATGGTGAACAACAGATTAGCATTCTGTTATTCGTTATATGGATTATAATGTATATGATTGCATCAAGTCAAAGACTGATATGGTGTCTGTAGAAAACCATAATTAATTTGGCGTTATTATTTCCATTTTACAGAGGAGGAGACTGAAGCTCAGAGGATGAAGAGACTTGTCCAAGGTCACACAGCTGGAAAACATCTGAGCTGGGATTCAAACCCAGGTCTGTCTGGCCCAAGCGTCAGTGCACTTAACCACCCACAGGGGCCAGGTTGCCTCTCTTGTGATTTAACTGGAGAGGAGGGTTCTGGGCTAAAGGGAGCCATAATCAAGCATCGGGAAATCGGTGCTCAGTGAAGAGCTGTCAGATGGGCCACTCACTCTGGGGGCACTGAGCTCCCTGTCTGGCCAGGTTGGTCCCCCCCTTCCTTTTGCCATTCGTCAGCTCCCCCAACCCCCGCCACCTGTTACTGAGAATCCCACCATACTAATTGCGTCCACCTAGACTGGCAGTCCTCCGAGCCTTTGGGTTCCCTAGGGAGAAGTGACTCCCACCCGTCCCCATTCCAAACAGAGCCACTTCTTTTTATGTTGTATACATGGTCTTATATGTAACATTTTTTCTAGTCAAAGCATTCTGCTGCTTTAAAATTTTTTTAAACCCACTTTCATGTTACAGGTGGGGAAACTGAGGCGCTGAGCGCCATTGCTGGTCCAAGGTCCTATGGCTTGTTGGAAACTGAGCTGGGATCTGTCCCAGGTTGCCTCCCTCTGCGCTCTCCCCAGACCACTCTCCCCACCCACTCCACCCACCTGCAGCTGTCCAACGTGAGGCAGATTTAATAGCCACAAACAGGAGGTGTTTATCTCTGAATAACTGTCATGGAACAGAATAGGAAAAATCGATGCATTCATTAGCACCGCTGGGAGGGAGCAGGAAGCAGGATGTGCACGGGCACTGGTTTCAGGCTTTTGCAGCACGTGGGACTGGAGGCTGAGGAGGCTGGTAGATGATGGGATGTCATTAGACACTCACTGGGCTCACCCTCAGGTGACACGTGGGGGAGCCTCCACCCTCTTCCCCACCAGGGTTTGATCCACAGTATTTTTCACAGTATTGACTGTGACAATGTCAGAATTATATCTGAAAAAAACAGTTAGCTTTAATTTCAGTTCTCCAAGAAAATGAAGGGAGGTGATGATTAGAAAAATATTGATGGCCAGGAAAATCAGACAGCCTGTCTGAAAGCAAGACTCAGTCCTCGAGACAGGGAGCTGGCTGAACTTTGAAGATGGCCCAGCCCAATGCCCTCGGGTTAGGAATGGGAAGGGAGGGACAAACCCGAGATCAAAACCCAGGCCTGTGGGAGCTTCTGGAAGGCACAGAGCCTATCTCGGGCATCAGTCCCCAGGACCGGGCACAGAGCAGGCCGCTCAGGAAATGCCAGTGAGTATATGAATAAACAGTCTTCTGCCCCAGGCCAGACTCTTTCTAAAAGGCCTCACCTGGCAGAATCATCCTCCCGTAATGGTCAACACTAAATGTCTCAGATCTTTTGCCTTTCCTCTCACATTTTAAGCACAAAAAATCCCAAAAGAACATCGTATCAACTCTCACCATAGTCAACTTAATTGGGACAGTGAGTGGCTTTGTTTCAGAGTGGAGAATCAGAAGCCTGACCTCTGGATCCACTCAGCTGACCGCTTTGGGAATGTCCGAGTTCTCATGTTCCCATCCGGAGAGACCTTCACTGCAGCAGTGGGGTCCCTGGGCTCTCCGACGAGCCAGCTCTGGCCTCGGTCCTGGGGGCAGGGCAGTGGACACACTGACAAAGGCCTGCTCTTGCAGAGCTTGCATTGCAAAGGGGAGGGACAGGCAATAAACAAGCAAACGCAGCACATGACATCCAGCAGAACCAGTGTCAGGAAGCCAAAATAAAGGAAGGTGAGGGGCTCACGGGAGATAGCAGGTGTGTTCTCTGTGGAGCTGTGTCTTCACTTACTTCCCTGGAAGCAGAAACTGCGACTCAGGGCCTGAGAAAGGATAAAGGATGGGCATGCAGCTTTGACCTAATAAGGTGTTGGGTAGGGAGCTCTGGGTGGCACGATCTGCCACCCAGGTGTCTTCTGTCAGCTCACAGCAGCTCTCTGAGGAAGAAGCAGCCGTGACATTAGTAGCTGACGCTGCCAGCACTGGAGGACCAGGGCAGGGGACCTGCAGCCTCGTCTGCAGCCTAGAGGGAAAAGCCCCTCAGAGAGAGTGACATGGGAGGAGGGACGTGAGCGCGCTGAAGGAGCAGGATGGGGAGAACATACCTGGGGGGAGAGTGGTTCAGGCAGAGGGAATATGAAATGCACGGTGCAGCGGGCACGTTTGAGGACTAGAGGACTCAGTGATGCTTCTCCTTTCTCCCTCTTAAGTGGCAGAGGAGCAAATGAGACCTGGAAGCCATTCCCCCACGTTAGGAAATGTGCCCAGGGCACATTTCCTAAGATGTATCATGGCTGTGAGACCATTAACCACCCCATTTCATAGATGCGGTACTTCCCAGTGTGCAGAGATTTTTCCTGTGCATTAGCTCACTTGGGCCTCGTTGCAACAGTTAAAGGAGATGTTATTATCCCCACTTGACCGAGAAGGGAGAGCTCAAGGGGAAGCCTCAAAATACGTCCTTCTTGACACTGACCACAGCCACCACCGATCTCCCTGACAGACCTAGGCAGGCTAGGAGGGGTGGGAAATCGCCAAGCGGGAAACTACACCGTGGGAAACTGCAGCCTGGGAAGATGCCTGCCGGGGGAACTGCCTGGGGAAATGCCTGTCCTGTTTACCCAGGACAAACAGATGCCTGGCTAAGACTGGGGTCTGGGGTTGGCCTATAACAGGATGCAGCTTTAGCCCCTGGCTTACAAGATGTATGGCCAGCAAAAACGGCACCCAGCAACCAGCTCTAGCCATTCAGACTCAGACACCCCAACCAGTTACCCTCACCAGTTTGTGCCCTTAAAAACCCTGCTCTAAGAACAACCAAGCGGGTCTTAGCCTCCCTTGGTTGGCTCCACTTCCCCTCTTACTCCCAGCTAATAAGCTCTGCTCCTTGGCTCGGTCTGGTTTCTCGAGTGACTCCAAGCTAACACTCCCCCAACCCCCTGCTCAAACAGTGATCTGATGCCAGGACGGGGATTGGGCCTGCCTTATTGACGGGGAGGGCCGCTGCACACCAGAGGCTGCATGTGTGGGCACGGTTCTACCCTCTGCTGGTAATCCAGCCCAGAACCCTATCCTTGCATGGGAGGAAGTCCAGAAATCTTTAACTGTCTGTTCCTCCTTCCTTTTATTTATGCTGCAGAACATTTAGGTAGACCCAGAACCTGCCCCGGGGTACACAAACAGTTCTCTCTCTCTCTCCCCTGCCCTCTCTCTCCTCTTGGGCACTGAATAAGATCCTGAGATCCAGGGTAATAACACTGACCTCGTGGTACTATCATGATGCTTGAATGCAGGGTGATTTCAAGGGCACACAGTAGGCCCTCAGACAGGGCTAGCTACTACGTCAGCTGTCCTTTCATTCCAGGTTCAGAATGGGATAGGAGTTGAACTGGGTACCCTATAGTAACCCACTCGGCCAAGGGCTCTAGGCGTCTGTGACCTGCCCAAGGTCACATAGTAGGAGACAGTCCCCCTAATCCAGGGCTCTGCCCACCGGGGATCGAGCACCTCAGGCAGTTCTCCTCTGTGCAGATGATGACTCAGGAAAGCTCACTGCCAGCGAGAGCATCGTCTATGAAGCTGTAATGGGAAATGGGCTTCAGTACCAGGTAATCCCTTAACTTCCATTCGCCAGCCCGTCTTCTTTTTTATTTACAAAAATTATTTTACTTCTAGAGCCCATGGACAATTTGAGGTGTGCTGGGAAACATTAAACGTTGTGTGTTTGGATTTCTCTGCATCAAACCCTCCTTACCTCTCGCCTAGTCTGAATAGCCTCCTTGCTTCCTCCCCAGGCTCAGTCAGTGAGACCCTTCAAGGCAGACACCCTGTCTCTCATCTATATAACAGAGGGTAGACCCTTGGGAAATATGTGGTGTTGAGTTAATGAATCACTACAAATGTAGCACTAGCAGTTACTATAAGTAACAAAAAACTGGAAAATTTAGATTAGCCATAAACCAGCTGTACCCTTGTTTCATCAGAGTTGATTTCCCAGACTCTCCTACTTTTAGGAAGAAGATACCCCTCCTAAAGAAACAAGGAAACAATGATTTCCTCATCCATCTTTTTCAACCTCACAACACAAAGGCAAATCTCCTGTACTTTCTCCATCTCCATCCCTAAGCAATGAATATTCTCCTACTGACTGCTCTGAATCTGAGTTCCTATGTCCTTAAAATGATGCCAGCTAGAGGACCAATCCCAAAGAGAGCTTGTCAGCAAAGTACTTAGCAAAGCACCTGGCAATAGGGCCCAATAAACATCATAGATTTTTTTTTAAAATATCAGAGCTGGAAGACCCCCATGCACCAAGTCTCACCCTCTCCCCATTTTCCAGAAGAGAGCCGGAAGCCCAGGCAGGCAGTGGGTTGTAGAGCTCCGTCCATACCACACTCACGCTCTTCAGCAAGCCCCTCACTCCTATTTTAATTTTGCAGAGGCCACTGTCTCCTCTAAACCAATACTGAAAAGAGCTCTGCTCAGCAAAATGTAAGTTTCAGCAAGAAGATGAAATATCAACAATATTTAAATAAAGTTTTGATGGAACAAACTAATAATACTCTCCTTGAATCCCACTCACCCACCGGGATAATTATTTGCCTTTTCATTGTTCGGGCATCTCCCCTGGGCCCAGGGCACTGACACGGGATATTGTGGCAGACCTGAGGTGCTGCATTCTGCACTTGCGTCCTACTGTAAATGTATTCCGTGTCGCTACAGTCCTCATAATTATCATTTTAATGGCGCCATAATACACCCTCGCGTTGATAGACCATAATTTACAAAACTGTTCGCCGATTGTCAGACATTTACTTTTATACGGTATTTCTTATTATAGATAACGCTATAATGCACATAGCTCTTGGCATCAGATGAATTATATCCCCAGAATAAAAGAAATTCCCAGAAGTCGGTGTTTGGAATCAGAGGACATAAACCTCATTAGAAAACCGATTTTATTACTGTGACTTTTTTCCCCCAAAAGAATTGTACCAATTTCTGATACACTAGTGGAGTACGCTAGTGCCATTTTCACCACAAAGTCTCACTATCTTGGAAATTCTGACTTTGTTTTCGTTTTCCTTGACTCTTTTTCTGTTTGTAACAGAAATACCTGTTCATGTAGAAAATTCAAACAGAAGAAAAATAAAGAAACTAAAAATCATCATAACAACCAAAATTCATTACTACTAAAATTTAAGCATATTTCCAGTCTTTTTTCCTATGCATACATACAAGAGACTTTTTCCCCAAAAAAAATTTAGATTATATTCTATAATCAGTTGTCACTGATTTGAAGTCACTGTAAAAACTGTGAAACAATTAGCTTTTGTGAATTCATAATAATCCACGTGCACCTTTCATGAAGATCCCCTGAGACTGAATGTTTAAGTTGTATCCAGTATCCCCACAGAATAAACAAAGCTGTCATGAACATCCTTCAGTACAAATCTGAAGCTAATCTTCATTCTTTCTGAGGCACGGAGAACTTGGAGTAGGAAAACTAGATCAAAGGGTATAAATGCTTGGAGACATCTCGGATTTCAAGGGTTGAACCTGAGAAACGCCTGGGAGAATTACGTTACACCCGTCTGCATCCGCAGGAAGGCAGTTGGGGTATGGGCGCAGCCGGGTCCAGGCAGTGGGCTTCAGTATCAGGCTCAAGACTTAGGAGGGTACAGAAACAATCCCTTCCATCACTTGTCATTTGGGGCTACAGAATATCCAAACCCCCTTTCCATCGGGGAATTTCTGAGTTAAGAAAGAGATGAAGCCCCCCTTCTCATTCCGGAAGCCAAACAAGGCCAGTCCCCTCTCCGCCTGACCCCAAACGCGCGCAGAGCGGAGAGCCCCGCACGGGACCCCAGCCGACCGGACTTCCGGAGACAGCAGGGTCTTGCTGCATCTGCCTCCCTCCCCTCTCACCCTTGGTTCTCCAGCCTTTACATCAGCTCTGTGAGCTCCCCACTATCCCTCCACTAAATTCCTTTTCTGCTTAAGTTAAGCAGAGGGAATGTTTAATGTTGACATCCAGAACCAACTAGAAGCCAGCACATATAGGTCTGTGGAGACTTGAGGTCATATGGGCAGAAATTCTGGAAAGGCACCAGCCCAGAGTTAGCACTAAGTAAGGACTGACTGTTATTATAATGACAATTACCAGGCAGCATGGAGAAGCAGTCGAAAGCCAGGACGCTGGAGCCAAACGGCCTGGGGTCCATTTCTGGCTTTACCCCTTCCCCACTGGATGACCTGAGACAAGTGACTTAACCTCTCTGGGACCCAGTTGCCTCGTATGCAATATGAGAATAATAATAATACCTGCCTTTCGGGGTTGTTTGAAGGAGAAAAAGAGGTCAATACATATTGAATGCTTAGAAGTGTTCCGTTTGTGTGCTGTTCTCATCATCGTAACAGCTTACCTGGCGTCTCTCAAATAGTCCCGTCACCTTCACAGCCTCTACACTGTGCGGTCCCAATACCATTCCCAAAGCAGGGGAAACCCTTATTTTACAAATTTCAAAACGGAGGTTCAGGGAGGTTCCTTCCCGCAGCGTCTACAACCGGGTGGTGGCAAAAGCAGAGCGCACACCCTGGGCTCTCGTTGTGATGGTTAAGCTCCTTCCAGTCCACCCGGTGCATGTGTGAGAGTGGCATGCCCTAAATATTTACTCATGGACACATCGTGATGAGTGAGGGAGTGAACAAGCAAAGTGCATTGAAATATCTGACACTTGCTCAGCACCAGCTGGGTATCGGCCTTGTGCTCACACAGGACACAGGGGTCATCTACTTCTCACAACATGGCTTAGGCATTCACACACATCCTCATGCCTCTCATGAGGAAACTGAGGCTCAGAAGGGTTTAGTACCTTGCTCCAGGCCACACAGCTGAGCAGCTGACCCTGCAGGTGTCCCAACCCTGTTAAAGGGGACACTGTCCACATTGCATCTGCCAGCCACCTTCCTGCTCCCATTATTTCCCGGCTGCAATGTACAAAAGGTTATTTTTGCTCCCAAATTGGCTTTTAGAAGCTGGAGATTAAATAGACGAACGTGTGACCAGTTTGTTGCGCAAGATTCGCACGCAGACAGCGTGGGTGTCAGTCCGCGTCACGATCGCTGCCATTTGACTGCCGGGACGCCTGACAACGGCTGTGCCCAGTATCCTATTTATACAATGAATCTGTAATGTAATTTCACAAGGTTCTGAAATGCACCAAGAAACTCGTGAGGACTCCGTGCCTTGGCCTAATGCATATGAAACAGGCTGGAAAGGCGCCTAGTAAACACGCGGGCGAGCGCGCGCTACAGCCGGGTGCCTCCTCCTCTGAAAAGGATTATCTTGGAGGAGAGGGTGAGCCTGAGCCCACGCCCTCCAGCCGAGTGGACGAGTGGACGGGGATGCCACCGAGCGGGACAGGCGATTTGTAGGCAATTCGTGGGCGGCTCCAAACCAACCTCTCCTGCAGGGAGCAGGATGTTTATGGCCGTGGGGAGAGACAGCTGCAGAATAAATGAAATAGAAGTTCAAAAGCAAAAGACCTGTTTCTGTTCCCCAAAGTACATTCTAATAAGAACCCCATTGCACAGCACTAAAAAAACTAGGGCTCTCTCTTCACAAAAGCTGTGTTTTGTTGTGTGTTTCTACCTCTTTGGGGTCTGTGCTCTGATGTATGTGCATTCATTCATTCAACAAACCTGTCATCCACCTCCTCTAGCTCAGCCCTCTGGCTAAGATGTGGTGACCCATAGGTGTGCTCATTCACTTATAAAATATGTTTATTGAGCAGATACTATGAGCCAAATACTGTCTGTGTGCCAAAACAGCAAAGGTCCCTGGTTACATTCCAGTGGGAGAGACAGACAAGCAAGGTCGCATACATGGTGACCAGTGCTACAGAGAAAGATGGAAGTGGTGGGATGCAAATTTACAGAAAGCGGCCAGGACACGGTCTCACAACAAGCCCCTGTGACTGAGGAAGGCGAGGAAGAGAGGAATAGTACCCATTCTTCCTGTGTATGAAACTCTGTAGTCATCAAAGCACTTTCAAGTAAGGCAGCTCCTTCAGCCTCCAGGCTCAGGACTTCCGGCCCTGGGCCCTGCCTCCTGGGCGTCTCTCCCCAGATCGCAGGTCTCTGCCCCAGTGCCTCCCCTGAATTGCTTGAATACCCCTTTCCTGCCATTTTCTAGCATTTTATTATGCTTTTCTTTTCCTTTGAACATTTATATGTTTTTGGCGCTGATGTATATTTTGAGATATAATTTACAGAGTAAAATTCATCCTTTTTGGTATAACTTCTATGACTCTTGACAAATGCATAGAGTCAGTTCCCCGCCACCACCAGCAAGAAGAATTCCATCAAGCCGCTCCCCCAAAATTCCATAGTGCTCCCTTATGATCAAGCCTCCCTTACCCCACTGCTGGTGACCCCTGACCTGTTTTCTGTTCCTATGCTTTTGCTTTCTATTAGGTTGTTCTATAGATGAATCATAGGGTATGTAGCCCCTGAGCCTGGATCCTTTTACTGAGCGTAACTTGCTGTGACCAACAGGAATAGTCTCTTCCTTTTCACTGCTAAGTAGTGTTCCACTGTGTGGCTGCACCGTGGTGTGTGTGTCTGTTCACTCATTAAAGGGGGCGTGGGTTGTTTCCAGTGTTTGATGATTACGAACAAACACTTGCATTCAGGTTTCTGTGTGAAGAGACCCTTTCATTTCTCTTGAGCAAACACATAGGAGAGAGTTCAAAAGGGTAAGGGTAGGTTTAATTGTCTAAGAAACAGCCAGGCGTTTCCCAAAGTGGCCATGTTATTCTGCATTCCCACCAATCATCTGACACATTGTGTGGTGTGTGTGTGTTTTCTGTCTCCCCAAAGCAGAACGTCATCTCCCCAAGGGTATGGAAGGGATGTGGCTTTGCTCACTGCTGTCTCCCCAGTGTCTGGCACATACTAGGAACTCAGTGAGTATCTGTTGGTTAAGCAGTCGATGATCTGGTTAATTCTCACAACTTGAAGCTATCTCATAAGGGAGCTATTATTGTGCCCGTGTTACAGATGAGGAAACTGAGGCCCAGAGCCCTCAGGGGACACGTTCATAGTTGCATTTGATCAGCTGTCCACCCTGAGCACAAGCACGTATAACCACATCCCACTCCAGCCCTGAGATGGAGGTCACACTTTGTTCCCGAGCTGTGGAGAGACACTGGTGGGTTGTGATTTAATTTACTGTGATGATGGGCTCACTGAGTGTGGAGAAGACTCAGGAGGCAGCGAGCGAGGGGTGAAAACGGACTGGAGCACCAAGATTTCCGTGGGGCTTGTGCTCATCTGGACCTGAGCTGAGGCTGGCCGTCCTGGGCTAGACACAGACGTGCAGGGCTGGGCAGTGTGGCAGTGAACAAAGACCGCACAGATGGGAACAAACAGTGGCAGTTAATTCGGCGTGTGCACAGCAGGGAGGCTTCAGGTATGCTGGGATTGGAGGCAGTTGGCACCGGCAGCTAGAGCTGCCTAGAAGTTGGCACCTCAGGCGGTTGGTTTGGGGAACATATTTGGCTTTCTGTGGTTGGTCCTGAGTTGGAAGCCAGGGCAAAAAAAAAAAAAAGAAGAAGAAGAAGAAGAAAGCTGGCAATCACTGTCCAATCCTGATTATTTGGGGCCGAGCGCTGCAGAGGGTGTGGGTTAGAGTTCTATTATCATCTGTGGTCTGGCCATTGTCTGTTTGTATTTTCTGTGCTCCAGGGAAAGAGACAAAAAGAAGAGGCGGAAAAGTGGGAGAAAGAGAACAACTTTGGGGATAAAACCCAGAATTTTTGTTTCAGCTCTTGGTCTTCCAACCACGGGGCTTCATATGCATCCCAGCTCTCAGCTTCTTCCAAACTGAGTGTGTGTGTGACCACATCCTTGTTAGGTTAGTTGGGGCAGATGGGATTGAACAGGACTGTGGCCTGTGTTTTTTTTTTTTCCTTCTCAGAGCCAACAGCTGCAGCTGTTGGGGCTCGGTGGGCGGGAAGGAGGAGGAGAGGAGGGGAGGAGGCCAGGCAGAGACGTGGGGCTGCAGGGGCCTTCGGCACCTCTCCTCACAGCCTCCGTCAGCCCCCACCAGGCTACCACCCAGCAACTGACTGCGCAGCCTGGCCCCTTGGAGCTAAACCGCCTTTGCTAATTAGGTGCCAGGTTCAGCTCCCCAAAGGTGGTGTTCAAGCAACGTCACGTGTAAGAATAATAATAGAATCCGAGAATCACAAGCTGGGAAGGAGGTGGAAAGGTCTTCAGTCCTCACCCTCTCTTCCTTCCTCCATCAGTCCAGTAACTTTGTAATGTTTCAAATGACTTTCTATTTGTAATAAAAATAAAAGTTAGCAAGGATTAAGGAGGAAGTTGCTCTTGGCCAGGTACCATGCCTTGTCTCATTTGATCCTCACTCTCTGAAGTCGGTATTATGCTATTATCCTCTGTTTTACAGTGGAGAAAAGAGTCACTCAGAGAGGCCAAGTAACCTGCTTTAGGTCACATGGCTAAGAAGGGGCAGAGCACAGATTCAAACCCAACTAGCCAATCTGAGCTGCATGATGGCATGGAGCTCTCACAGCCCATTGAGACAGGTGAAGCCACTGGTGGGAATTCTTCGGCCTGAAGTCTGGGTATGGAGTTTTAAAAGGCCCACTTTGTGCTTTGGTGGGAAGGGCACAGGCTCTGGCATCAGGCGGTCCCAGAAAGGAATCCCACTCTGGAGCTGATCACCCACCTGGCCTTGGTCAGATCCTGCTCCCTCTCTGGGCCTCGGATCCTCGTTCTCTACATGGAGAGGATACACCATATCTGCAGGCACACTGAAAACATGAGCCCCTCTCTCTCCCGAGCCTGCTGCCCTCCTGGGCTCTGGTCAGTCTTCTCCCACTAGGGCGATGGAGTCATGTGCTCACCGGGGATGTGCCTAGATGAGGGGGACAGACAGACACGAGTTCCCATCCTGCCTCTGCCATTTCTCACTGCACAAACGCTGTCCAGCTACTCCACCTCTTGGAGGCTTGGTGTGCTCACAAGGAACACGAGGGCCACGGCACCCACTTGGGGGCTGGCCTGCAAGAACGTGGGGGCAGTGAAGCCTGTAAATATCAGGCGGTGTGACTTGTTGTCGCTGCAAAGCCCTCCTGGCACAGACTACAGGGATTGTCCCTGACCCATGAAAGTGCCAGAAAACCAAATTAGTCTGCCCTTTGGCAAGGCCTTTCCTGTCGTCCCGGCTGCCCCAGGCAGGGTTAGGGTCCCCTCCCCAGGTCCCAGTCCTCGGCCATGCCCCAGCCTTGGCACAGAGCCCTGCCTCCCACAGGCTTTCACTTTGGGCTCACCCGCAAGGCCGTGAGCAGGGGGACAGCTCCATGCCCACGGCACCTGGCACAGGGCCAGTGTCATGGGCATGTTTGTTGAATGAACGGCTGACTAGTTGAACAAACCAGTGACTTCTCTTCTCTGGGGCAGGGGTTATTGTACAGGGTATACTAACCAACAATTCCTATTAATCCCCTTCCAAACTACAGTTTGTCAGAGACTACCATTCCGTTCAGTCGCTATTTACATCTCTGAGGCCGGAGGAAGTAGCTTGGAATGATAAGAATATCACACAATGTGGTGGCTAATAGTTCCCTGGGGTCTTATGCTGGGTTCTGCTACCAAGCTTGAGAGCTTTGTGGTCCTGAGTTATTCAACCTCCCTGAGCCTCAGTTTTACACACTACTTAATAAAGCACTTAACAAACTGTCACTATTGTTGTCATTATTATCAAGTTTATTAGTCCACAGGCCATTTTGAGAATCTTGAAACATGCAAACACACACACAGTTTTATACTTAATTTCATGGATCCCCCACATGAAAACCCTATCAACTGATCTAGTTAAAATCCATGAACCTCTTAGACTAACTTCCCCCCATTTTATAAGCAAAGAACCAGAGACCTGGAGAGAGAATGTGTTCAACCCGTCTGGGCTACGCCCAGATTTCCCCGGTCAGACCAAGGCTGAAGCCAAAGGGACTCTCAGCTTCGTGCTATTTTTCACCAATTGTGAGCTCTCTTTCAGCAAACATTTTGGAGCTCCAAAGCCCTCTGTCAAAGCTAAAACGGTGCAAGTGCAAGGAGATGCATGAAACAATCGTGCGTGCCTCCCACCTGCTCTTCATTTGACACACAACTTCTGAGTAGTAAGGGCCTCCTCCCATCCTGTCTGCCTGGAGAAGGAGCCAGCTCGGCCCCGCTGCTCACCTGCTGGGCAGTCTCGGCTGAGCCACCTTGTGTCTGTCAATCTCGTTTTCTTCACGTGTCAAATACAACCTACCTCAGCAAGTTGTTGTGAAGATTCAACGATAAAACTTACCCAAAGTGGCTGGCCCAGATAAGCCCTCAGTAACTGGCGCCGGTTATTATCATCACATTGAAAGTGTCCAAGGAGTAAATATTCCTCCCAAATCCCGCTCTGGAGGGACAGGCGTCCACAGAACCGGTGAACAAAGGTTTGCCAAGTCCTGCAGGTACCTGTGTTAATGGATAAATGAAAACGCTTGGTAATGAGTGTGGTGATTGTTTTATGTAAATGGTGCTCCTGTGGAGCTTGTAAACAATTTCTTGTCTCGAGAAACATTGCCCTGGAGAGACTGTTTACAACACCAATTTGCCTCTCCGAAGTTCTCTTCCCAGCCTGCACAGAGGAGCACTCGGCCCATTTCTGACAGATCTTGACAAATCCTCAACTGATGCCTTCAGTCTCCGCAGTGGCTTCTGGGGTCCCAAGAGCTTCTGGAGGGGGCTCCTCCTTAAGAGAAATGTTCTTTTTTTTTCCTACTCTTGGTCTAAGCTGGGAGGGTCAGGTGATATTTAATGAAGTCAATATTAGGATATGAGTAGAAGTGATGCGTTTTGGTCAGGTACAGTAAGAGGCATAATATAACAGTGAAAGGAAGTCATGACCAACCAGAAAACTCTGCTGTGGCCCTGGCTCTCTCTGGAGCCATGGAGAAGCTAGAGTAAATGCTGGTCAGCTGGACAGTCACTCCGGATACTGTTTTATAAGAGACGCTAAATGAGCCTCCCTGAAGTCCACCAGGAAGGTGGTGCTGGGTCATTCGGATTTCCACCTGAAATTCCTTACAGAGTGAAAACCAGTCAACTGGTCCTGTCCCATCACAGCAAGTGCCTGTGTCGCCCCCTAAAGTCACCCCCTAAATCTGTTCAAATAGTAGGACACAACTGCACACCGCAACCACCAAGCCTGCATCAGCCAGCCAGACAATTATTTAGGAATAACCAGAGAGCTATATTATCTGGAATACCTTGTGATAAGTCTTTTATTTTTTAATCTAAAAGGTGCATATTTTTATTAATTAATAACTATTTCTCTGTCCCTCCCAAATAAATACTAAATTAATATTTAAATACTATAAGTCTGGTGGGATATTAAAATACTAACCTGCTGAGTGAACTCACATGTCTCTGATTTCACATGCCTCTCACCATGAACAATCATCTGACCTTGAAGAGTCAACTGGCCTTCAAAAGTCAATTGCCAAAGGGTGATGAGAGGTTGTCCTACCAATAAACACTTTCATGCCTCTGTGCCCTTGGCTTGCTGTTCCTTCTGCCTGAAATGCTATTCTCCAGTCCACCCCCACCCTCTTACTCACCTGGCCAACTCATGGTCCCCCAGGGAGGTCCCTCCTCTGTTATGCCTTCGCTGTTTCCCCAGGCAGAGTCGATCATGTACCAGGGCTATATATAGCATCTTTGACACTACAATTTGCATTATCAGTACACCTGTCAACCTTCTTTATGAAACTGTGAGGTTTTCAAGGTTCAAACCAGGGCTTATCTACATGTGTGGTCCCAACTTCCAGCACCATGAATTGCACTGAGTAGAAGAAGCTCAAGAGATGAACCTGGACAGACAGGAATGTCACCATGACCCTTCATCTCCTCCAATGACCCCTACAATGGATGACCTTCCTTTTGCACCAAGAGATCCTCCCTGAGTTTCCCTTCCTCTGAGGAGTGGAGGTTGAGCAGCATGCTTGTTGGGGGGCAGTGGATGTGGCTGGTCAAAGAGGCAGCCGGCACGGTCTGATTGAAATACTAGGTCCATACAGGGATATTTAAAAATGCATAAATATATTGAGGAAAATAAAAACCAAGTTGCCTATTGTCAGAGAACTGATTTTAAAATACAGGAAAGGAGAAGGCTAGAATGAATGTTGTGGTATTGGATTGGAATTGGAAATATTGATATAAACTTACAAGATAGACAAATACAAACATACATATGTATGTAGACACAGACAGAAACATAGAGATATAAGTGTGCACATATACACACACATGTTTTCTAGCGCTGCCCATTGAGAGGGCCTGGAAGCAATGACACACCAGCAAAAATGAGTGCAAAGAGTACCTGAATATTGGTTTCTAAATACCATCCTCTATTAACAGGAACCAGGAACTATTGGAGAAACAGCTGATTCCAGGGCTGGGGCAAGGTAGGGAATGACCAGAGGAACCTGGAACGTCTTGTGCCAGAAAGTAAAGAAATGCTTAAAAGTACATAGGAGCCAGCTTGAAGGGGCTCCCGCTAGGGAGATATGGGATGGATTGAACATCAAAGTAAATAATGACTATTATGGGTCACAACCCATTAAATACAATAGAAATCCAAAAATTTCATACTAATATTAATGTACTAATTAGTTAATTCATTAACAAATGGGCAAGGGAAAATTCTTCCATACAGAAGAATTCCAACTAGTGAATGTGGAAAGAATGATGGAAATAGAAAACTCACCATTTGGTGACCATCATTGTAGAGGGTGATTTAGGCAGGAATTGTCCATGTACACTAAGGCTGATGTCTAGGGAGCTGTAGGAGTAAGAAGGTACTGGCATAACCTTGGAATATCTCACTCCATGACGTCAGTTACAAAGGGGGAACGGTGACTTTGTGGTGGAGAAATCTGCAGGCACCGAGCTGACCCCACGAAAACCCAGTGAGAGAGGAAGAGCTCCGCTGGTTTGTCAGATCCCCGCCACGGTAAGTCCTTCCTCTCTGTGGGCCTCGGTTTCCTCTTCCCTAAAATAAGGACATTAATGGCACCTACCCTACAAGAACTGCATTGCAAGTCAATACATTAACCCATATAAAACAGTGAGAACTGTGCACTTAGGACACCCCCGATCCAGGTTGGCCATCATAAACATTACGGATGAGGAAATCCATCCCAGAGAGGTAGAAACGGCACTCAAGTCCAAAGCCAGCCAACTCCACATCACACATTCATTTATCTCCCAGGAGTCAGAGAGCTGCTGTGGTCGACCACTCGGCAGTTCCCAAAGTACCATATCGTTCACATGGCCATTCAAAGTGACAAAAGTCTGCAGAAGTGGACAGGAGTGAGATCTCTTGTGAGCCTAATTTGACAGGTGAGGAGGGACCTGGACTCACCCAAAATGAAACCGTAAAAAACAATGTTACAGGATGAATCTGAGCCACCTGGTCTGACTCCAAAGCCCGGGTTGCTCCTGGGGCCTGGCTCCAGGATTTCCAACCCTATTGCCATGGTCTATGATGTGACTTAAGAGCAGCGTTCAGTTTGGAGAAGGCAACCAAAACTGAGAAGGCCCTTTGCACTTGAAATTTGCAGTGAAAATCCCAACATGTTTCTCCTCCTCCAAAATTCAGTATGCCACTGGAGTAGGCTAGGGAAGAGGAAGTCTGGCAGGGAACCAAGAGCAAGACTGACAGGAGACTTAAGAGCAAGGAACAGATGCAAGTATGGACATCACCTAGAAAGCCTTCAAGTTCAAGTCAAGGAGGGTGTCAGGCCTATCTAGGCAAAGTATCCTGGCTCTTAACTTTAAATTGCCATTTGTCATCATCTCATTCTGTCATCCAGGGTGAACTACCTGCAAGCGAATTTGGGGTTAAATGGTGGGCCGCCCTCTGGGCTTAAGTGGAAAAATGCCCCTTTCCATGACCCTGACGGCTCTCAGCTTCTCTTCAAGGGCACCATCAGCAAACATAGTCCACTCAACACTTTTTGCCTTCATTGACACACACACAGAGAAACAGACCTGAAGTTTACAATCATACCACGAGGGAATGGAGGGGTCTGATGCCACATGGGTTAAGTAACCAGCGGGCACCACCCCCACCTCAGCCCTGCCAAGACCATCCACACAGATTTATTCTCTTCCTCTCTTCCTCCTGCTCCCAGAGAAAACTAAATCTCATCTGTCTGCAGTTAGCAGAAGCCTGGAGTAACTGGATTCACTGCTGGAACAAAAGATATATGTGACGTTAACAGTTCATTGAGCTGTGAGATGAACAAGACGGGTGTTGAAAAGGAAACCGAGCTGAGAGTACATTTCCAGTGTTAATAAAGCTTCCCTTTTGTTGCATGTTTCCAAACACTGACTCCAGGATGGGCGCCATCCGTTCCCTTCTAGAATCAGACAGGCCTGCAGATTGAAGGCATCGGAGCGCCGTTCGGCCCCGGTTGCGGACAGCGCAAAGTGCTGTGTCAGGAACTGAAGCCCATCTTTAGCTGCGGCGGCAATTATTTTGCTGGCTTGGCAAAGCGCGTACCTCCTGTTCACCCGGAGAGCATGCACACAGATCAAAGCCCGTCGGAGGAAACCACTGAATTCCTGAACTCGGATTCGCGGGGGTGCTCATCACAGCTATGTGATCAGTAGTGCAAAAGCAGGAGCGGCCTACGGGCCCAAGGATTGGTGATTGGTTACTTACACTACAGAAGAGGCACACGTGACAAAGTTCTACATGGCCGTCAAAAAGCATGCTGTAGAAATGTGTTTGTCGACATGGGGAGATGCTTGTGATTGATGGCAAAGTGTTTAAAAAGCAAGGTATATAACAGTATGTATAATATGACCTCAGTATTTGTATATGAGTATGAGTAAGAAAAAGAAAGAAGCTGTGTTCTAGCTTCTGCTAAATTGAAAGTCTTGGTCATCTTGACGGTTTGAGATAGGTGAGGATCAATCCTGGCTGCAGGTGCCCAGGAGAGCTAAAGGGCTCTGCGTCACAGAGAAGGGAGTGGAACTGGGGAGAGAGGGGCACAATCCAAGACAAGAAGAGTGAGGAGGTGAAGGGGAAAGGAAACCATTGTGGGTTGAATTGCATTCCCGCAAAAGATCTGTTGAAGTCCTAACCCATGATATCCAAATATGTGACCTTATTGAGAAATAGCTAAGGCGACATAGCACTCAATTAGTATGAGTCCTAATCCAATATGACCGGTGTCATATAAGAAGGAAAAACAAAGACACAGGGAAGAGAATGCCTCGTGAAGACAAGGACACCCAGACCCAGAAGGAAGACAGGGACGGAGATTTCAGTGATGCTGCCACAAGCCACAAATGCCTGGGGCTGCCGAGCACTGGAAGAGGCAAGGAGGGGTCCCTCTCTAGAGGCTATGGAGTGAGCCCAGCCCTGCTGACACTCTGATGTTGGACTTCCAGCCTCCAGAACCGGGAAAAAATTAATTTCTACTGTTTAAGCCACCCAGTCTGTGGTACTTTGTTACAGAAGCCCTAGGAAGCAAACAGAGGGGTCTGGCTAGATGGTGTGTGGCTGGGAGGTCTACAGGGACTGAAGAAACCACGTGGAAAACCCTGACTAATACAGAGTCTCAGAGAAACAAGACTAACAGGAGGTATTAGGCGCCTTCGTTCCAGGAGCAGGCACACATGGCTGTGGAAGCCAAGCAGTCCCCTGATCTGCCACCTGCAGACTGGAGGACCAGGAAAGCTGATGGTATAATTCAGCAGAGTCTGGAGGCCTGAGAATCAGGGGGCACCGATGGTTTAAGTCCTGGTAGGAGTCCGAAAGCCTGAGAGCCAGGAGACCCCCATGTCTGAGGACAGGAGGAGGGGGACGTCTCAGCTCAGGCAGAGAGGGAATCCAGCCTGGCCCTCCCTGTTCTATTCAGGTTCTCAGTGGGCTGGGGAGGGGGCTGCGCTTTCCTCAGTCATGGATGCCAGTGTGAGTCACTCCCAGAACACCCTCACAGATGCACCCCGGAACAGCATTTTTCTAACTCTCTGGGCACCCCTTAGCCCAGTCAAGTGGACACATAAAATTAAGCATTGGAAGGATAGAGCAAGATAAAGAATATTTTAAGGATGGAGATGCTTGAGTTCACTTTAAAGTTGTTAGTATCTCTAGGAGAGAAATTCCCCCTCCAGCCCACACTCAAAGCATCAAAAACTGGGAGCCAGGTGTTCAGCATGAGGGGGAGCACGGGGAAATTGAGGCATCTCCTGTCTAGAGCAGCATGGTGCAGGGGCCTGGGAGACCATGGGACAACGCTCCCTCACCCACCCCAACCCCACACAGGGAATTCTCAAGGGGCGTCAGACTTCCATGGAGCCTGGATTAGAGGCTCGATTTCTTGGGGCCGAGGACCAAGTCTGAAGATGTTTGAGCAGCGTGCCCGGGCGGCGCAGCCAGATCGGCGGGTTCCAGAGCCGGTGCCCTCACCAGCACATGAGCCAGTCCAGCTGCTCCGATGGCCCTGCGAAATGGGGAGCAGATGCCACACAATAACCATTCTCTGCTTATGACCCTCTCCTGAGCCAGACAGACAGCGGCCAAAGAAAACAAAGAACTATTTTTCTCTCCACCCACCAAGCCACACAGGGCCTCATCTGAACAGCAAAGGGCCAAGGACCTGTAGCCTCTCTTCCCTTCCCTCCAGACTTTAGCTCTGACTCATTAAAGAGATTTATTTAAATCTGTTTATTGAAAGGGTATCTTGGATGCCCCTCAGAGGATGGGGCCCCAGCTCGCCTCCTGCAGAGGCAGCGCTGGGGGAAGGAGCTTCTGATCTGTCTGCTCCCTGCGAGCCAGTGCGGTGTCACTCACTGTGGTTAGGGACCGTGAACGAGGCCTCGCCTGCCTACGGAGCACTCTACAGGGTGCCCAGCACCTACGTGCTTGTGTTGTCTCCACAGCATTGTGACAGATGCACCATTCTTTCCTCCCTGGTTAGGATGGAGAAAAGGGAGGCTTGAGAGAGGTGCTCAGGTCACCAGACAGGCACTGGGACCCACATCTGACTGCCTCCAGAGTTTCATCTTTCCAAGGAGCCTTGAAATTCCTTAGGATAACTCATAGACTAGAGGGCGGAGTCAGGATTTGAACCTGTAACAGTCCTGAACCATACTCGCTTCCCCCACCATCCACCACACCTGGCACTTACAGGAGCCTTGCAAAATTTCTCTGCGGGTCACTTCCCAGGGGGTTTTCTTCCTGGGTTTGTCATCTTTGACCCACCTTCACCCCGCCATGAGCCTGCCATCCCTTGCCTCAGTTTACCTGCCTTAATCACAATGCACTTCTCTAAACGAGGACAACGATAGCACTACTCCCTCCTAGAAAACAAAAAAAGAGAAAGCAAGGAGAGAGGGAGAGAATGAACAAGGAAAAAGACTACCCAGCTAAGCGCAGGGAAAGTTACACATGAGGACAATTACTCCCTGGGCTGCTGTTCAGTGGAGCGCCTCAAGCAAGAGAGCTTGCCCAGGTGTCGTGGAGGCTTTATGGAGTTCAGTGATATACAACGTCCACCACGTGCCCGGTGATCTATGACTGGGCTCTGGGTTATGCTCCGGCCTCAGGACAGCTGTGTGATTTAAGACCACTCTTGAGACTCCAGCTGGCACTGGGGCCCGCATGGTCTCTGCTGCGTCTGACACAGAGGTGTGTGTGCCAGCAGGAAGGACCCTGCGAGGGAAGTGTGCACACGCGCTGTCCTCGGGGCAGCCTCTGCGTGTCTGCCAAAGGGACCTTCCCGTATAGGTGGAAAGATTTACATTCTTGTGGTTCGTGGCTCTGGAGCTGCTCACCACTGCTTCAGTGATAAAGTATTTATCAACTCGAAGGCCCTGAGAGAGGAAGATGAGTTCAGAGATCTTCTCCAACTCCCTCTAATTCAGGATTCATTTATTCCATCCATAAGTATCATCCGGGCACCTGATCGATCTCAAGTGCTGTTTCTAGGTGCTGGACATACAACAGTGACCAAGGTAGATGTCCTTCTTGTCCTCATGGGGCTTGCTTTCTAGAAAGGAAGACACGGTTGTACAAGGAACTGGGCAAGTTAAATGGCAGCAGATTGTATTGGTTTATAAAAAAGAACTGTAAAAAGTAGAAGGGCCAGGTGACAAGAAGACCTTCAAGCTGAAACTTGAAGGAAAAGAAGGAGCTAGTCATGAGAGGAGCGGGAAGGAGGGCCTTCCAGGAAGAAGGAGGGAGCATTCATGTGCAAAGGCCCTGGGGTGGGAAAAGATGTGGCATGTGTGAAAGACAAGCTTCTTGTCCCCACAACCCAGAGAATATCTTAAAAGTATCAACAAAAAAAGAAAAACCCTTTGTCCTTTCAAATGTAAGAAGTGAACATGTTCCCTAAGACAGAGGGTTGAGCCCTAAAAGGCTCTTTGTCACTGTTACCTGCATCCCGATACCTTCCTGCCAAGCCGACCTGGTGCGCATCCCTGAAGCACTGAGTTGACCAGCAGGCAGACTTTTCAGGATGCTCCTTTTTTTTTTTTTAACCCCCTTGCCCAGCATCCTGAAATGTTTCTCTGGGTGACTGACAGTGTCTGTCTCACTTTCCACTTTGCTACACTGGGCGAGTCACCGCAACCCAGGCTTTCAGAGCTAGACCCAGGTGATGTGAAATACTTGAAGCAAGGGAATGTACGTGTCATGACCATCAGTGGGCCTTCTTAAAGGTGTTGATGGCTGTGGTCAGCACCCTGGGAATGGCCAGTGGGAGGGGAGGACACAGGACAGCCGTGCAGGTACAGGCTTGGCGGAGCAAGCTGCCGCTCCGGGAGTCGTGGGTCACATCCCAGGAAAAAGGCTCCTCCCACCACTGCTCAGAGCCTTATGATCTAACAAAAACAGAGTAAAAACAGCCTCTTCCACAAATGGTGTTGGGAGAACTAGACAGCTACATGCAAAAAAAATGAACCTCGATCACCAACTTACACCACACACAAAAACAAATTCAAGGTGGATAAAAGACTTAAATATAAGTCATGACATCATAAAAGTCCTAGAGGAGAACATAGGCAGGAAAATCTCAGATATTCCACACAGCAATATGTTCACTGATAAGTTCCCCTAGAGCAAGGGACATAAAGGAAAGAATAAACAAATGGGACCTCATCAAAATAAAAGGCTCTGCATGGCTAAAGAAAGCAGCATTAAAATGAAAAGAGAACCAACTTATATGGAAAAACATATTTGCCAATGATACCTCAGACAAGGGTCTGATCTCCAAAATATATAAAGAACTCACACAACTCCACTCCAGGAGGACAACAACCCAATTAAAAAATGGCCAAAGGACTTGAACAGACACTTCTCCAAGGAGGACACACAGAGAGCCCAGAGACTTATGAAAAGATGCTCAGTATCACTACCCATCAGAGAGATGCAAATTAACACCACAGTGAGATACCACTTCACATCGGTCAGAATGGCCATCATAAACAAATCAACAAACAACAAGTGTTGGAGAGGTTGTGGAGAAAGAGAACCCTAGTACACTGTTGGTGGGAATGCAGACTGGTGCAGCCACTGTGGAAAACAGTATGAAATTTCCTCAGAAAACTAAAAATTGAACTGCCTTTTGACCCAGTGATACCACTGCTGGGATTATACCCTAAAAACCCTGAAACACCAATTCAAAAGAACTGATTCATCTCAATGTAGCAGCACAATTTACAATAGCCAAGTGCTAGAAGCAACCTAAGTGCCCATCAGTAAATGAGTGGATAAAAAAAGACTATGGTACATTTACACAGTGGAATACTACACAGCAGAAAGAAAGAAGGAGCTCCCAGTCTTTCCAATGGCATGGCTGGAACTGGAGAGCACTATGCTAAGGGGAAAAGTCAGGCGATGAAAGACAAACACCATATGATCTCACCTATAGGTGGTACTGAATCAACAAAACAAACAAGCAAGCAAAATATAACCAGAGACACTGAAATAAAGAACAAACGGACAGTAACCAGAGGGGAGGGGGAGAGGGATAATGGGGGGGAAATAGGGGCAGGATTTTTAGAAACATCTATAAAGGACACATGGACAAAGCCAAAGAGGGTAGGTCCGAGGGTGGGAGGCGGGAATGGGTGGGCAGGGCGGGGTGTGGTGGTGGGAAAATGGAAACAACTGTACTTGAACAACAATAAAAAAAAAAATTTAAATTGTCAATTTCCCAAAGTAGAAAAACATGAATTTTCTCACTTCTAAGTCATTTATATTGGACATTTTTGAAATGGGCATGCATCTTGCAATTGATGTGCATAATTTGTTTCCTTTTGTTTCCTAAAGGCTGTTACAAAATCAATGATGTGTCTTATGATTCATGGGCTCACGGACTCAAGGAAACAGAGGATGGTGCAGAGGGTCAGCGGTGGGCTCTGGACTGCTGGACGGGCCTGGTGTGTGCCTGTCATCCTGGTGTAATTATCAGTAGCACCCCACTTGTCTCTCAAATGTCCCAGCCAGAACAATAAATCACGGAGTCACCCTAACAACACAGCCCTGAGAGAGGGCTGCCTGCAGGAGCCCCACACTGCCCCCACCTGTCCAAACAATGACCCTAGGAAGGCGTGTGCTGATGACAAAACCAAAAGTCCTTCAGGCAGCTGGTAAGCAGCACCTCCAAACCCTGCCCCTGAACCACACACCCCTAGCGACAGAGGAGAATAAAGCTGTGTCCCCGAGAGCCCATAGGAACCACCCTGCAAGAGATCCTTTTCAATTTGGGGTTTTAAAGTAAAGCACATGGAACTTGCCATCTACATTACAATATATGCATGTTTATTTTAACTTGAAAACTATGTGCTAATTAGTTGCCAAGGTATAAAATTGAGCCGCCTAGAAGATGCTCTGTGTTTATTCCAGGGCTTTGGATAAACCCTGACACATTGCTAAGAAATACAGTCTCAGAGTCCTTCCCTCTTATAAGAGGGGAGTTGCTTGCTGAGAGTGAAGAGGTAATTTCCACCCAGGATCCCTGCATGACAAACAACATGAACAGAAGGAAAACGAATGCTACCTGGGCATCACAGCTTTCATGGAGCCACAGCTCCGGAAGGAGCCTTAGTGTCACCATATCACAGGTGAGGAAACAGAGTTGGAGAGGTCAAGTAAATTATTTTGGGTCACATGGGAACAAGAAACACAGGGGAAATTCAAAACCCAGGTCCCCAGATCCAAAGGTAAGATTCTCCCCCCGCCTGCCCCCACCACCGCTGCTCCCCAGCTCTGAGCTTTACCTTCCTGATTCGTCTACAGTTTATCGAAGTGCTCTTAGTGCAAGACGTGTCTCCCGTCTCAAGTTCCTCATCATCTTCACTGTCACTTTGAGTTTTCCTCTGTAGATTGACTTCCCAGGACTCTCATGGGAGACTTGAAAAAAAATTATTTTAAGTGTCCATGTCTATTTGTAGCTCTAAAAGCTGGTTTGTATTTAGAGGAGATTATTTTGTGAGATTTAAAAAAAATGTTGCTGAAAATGTGGAAAACTACTATAGATAAAACGCATTTATTCTGAGATATGATCTGTTGGATTTTCTACTACCAAAGTGGAGAGAAAACAGGTGGTACTCCAGAAAAATACTCACAGATGGAAAATGTATAAATGGTAATTCATCAAAAACAACTGCAAGCATGACTTTTAAAATATGATGCTGGTTTCCTTTTTGGGTCTGCGCTTACTTTGGAGCTCCCTAGATAATGAATGTTTAGCAAATTAGATGCTAAGTCCTAGGGAAAGGGCATGGACAGAAGAAAGGGTTCTTTATCACTGTGAAATTCTAATCTATGTTCTGGGTGATTTGGGCTTGAATCCTATTAAAGGAGAGCAATATAGTACAGCAGGGGATATCTGAGTTAAACCAATCCAATTCCTCATAGAGCACAATCCTCTCTACAGGTCTTCCTTGTTCCTGCCACAAAAGCCTCAAAGGTTGTTAGAGACTCAACTGTTTCATTCCCAAAGCTACTCGAAGTTTTATGTACTTACACTCAACCCTTGTTGGTTGCAAGAAAGTATAAAGCAGCCTAGACTGGCCTGGATTGAAATGGGTATAATATTAGGACAAGAACTGTTTTTCTGTTCCTGCCTGGCAAACTCCTACTCATACTTCAAAACCCCATTTAAATATCCTTGCTACAAGATACCACTTTCTAGGGCAGTTTTTCTCTCCCTAGTCAATGCTTCCTCTGTTCTTTGTAATTCCTTCTAAAGATCCTAACTTATCAAGATGAATCACTTTTACTGGTGACTTGGTTTCACGCACTAGACTGTGAGTTCGTCAGTGTCCAGCCTCTAGAGTGCCTAGATAGCACTTGGAATACAGTAGCTGTTCAATAAATAGTAATTGAATGAATAAGAAAATGGATATATAAACTAAAACAAGAATTGATGAGTACTAGAAATTAAATTCGCAGTATAACCTACCTACGTAATTTTAAAAATCAATATAATGCATTATAAAGATGACATAATAAAATAGTATGTATTTCAGTAATAAATTGCTCAGACCTGACTTCAGAGAAGACCCATGAAGTAGGAAGATGTTTGCACCCCTTTTCTAGGGAGCAGGCTGGGACTTAAAAGACATAAACTGTATTCCCATGACTAATGTTGATACTTTTTCTTTATATTTGACATTGACATTTTGAAATAAAGGCTAAATAAGCACCTTCCTGTATTTATAACTACAAAGACGGACTGAGTCGAGAGGGCATTGCGTTAGTGCCTCAGATTCCACAGTGGCCTTCCCATCCACTGCCTGCTTTTCTGGAATGGTGAACAGCTCTTGGTAAAGTTTTGAATAAAACAAGGTGCCACCAACTCTTATTTACCCCATGGTGGCATTCCTGGAAAATTCAGTGTATTTCAAAAACATGCACAAAATAACTTTATATTCATATTTAGATAGATGAGTATGAGAGAGAGAGTGAGTTTGGGTCTAGATATACATAACTATAAACAGATTTTCACTTACATACATTTCCAGTGAGATGTGAAAGTTGCTCAGGAAGATACAAATGGATTCTTTGTAATGTGGAACTTTACAGCACATGACAGTATGTTGGGCATTATCCGCCCGGCTCACTGGTTGCTAATGGATTCCCCAAACATTGGGACAAAAACACCTCCATAAATACTCAAAATACCCTGCAGGGGGCAGCACTGCTCCCTTTGAGGATCACCACCTCACAAGGCTAGCTGCACCCACCATCCCATCTGCCTGGGTGGGACCACCAGGGACACAGCCACATCCCCACTCTCCTGGTAGAAAGCTCAATTCAGACTTCTCAAGCCTCAGAAGAGGCTTCAGGGCATGCAGGCCGGCTCCTGGAACAGCCACCTAGATAGCACCCTCCCAGCAGAAGCTGTGTTCAAGGATAATGTTTGTAGATGGAGGTGTGGGCAGGAGAGAGTGACCCTCACTAAATGGCCTCTCGTCACTGCCACTCATGCTGGGCCCAGGAACACAGCCAAACAAGACTGGGCTGTGCCCAGGCTGAATCCAAACTGAGCTCAGCCAGCCACTCCCTGCAGCCAAAGTCCTCAGTGCAGAGGCAGCCGACTGGGTTCTAGTCTCAACCAGGCTGCTGCCTCGCTGTGTGAGGTGGGCAAGGCGCTTTCCATCTCTGGGCTCTGTTTCCCTTCTGACGTGAGAATTGGACAAGTTATCCTTCCTGGCCTAGAAGTCTGAGGTACAAGGAAAGATGAATCAACCCAGAAGGGAAACGCTCAACTCAAGTAACTCCTAGAAGCCCATCCCCAATGAAACTGTAGCCAATACCCTTGAAGGAATATAAATGGACCATTAATTGCTTTTTAATGTAATTAGCACATTAATTGCTTG